>JASAND010021465.1:0-57587 GCA_030248195.1 Trissonchulus latispiculum | reverse complement strand
TAGTGGTGGGCGTTGGCGTGACTTTTGATCGGCCAAGCCATTTGGCTTGGCCGGACTTTGGCCCGTCTGCCAACGGAATTGGCTGTTCTTCCGCCGTTGTCCGTTGGTCGTTGGCCGATTTCTGTTCAATATCCGTAGTTTCTTCGAAACACTCGAATCTTCGATACAATGCCACTCTGCTTTAAAACCAGTTCCCAGCGAGTGTTGTGAATTTCAGTACATCTATGGTGAGCGAACGGCGAGCCAACTGCCAACGGACGACAAACAACATCTCACAGCCAATCGGCCGGGGCCGGCCAAGCCAAGTCCAAGTTCCAGGCCAACGGCCGCACTGGCCGACGGCCAACACTAGTCTAACGACAGATCAAGACCAAGTAGTTAGAGAGTTGACAGTTGACCATTTATAACAGCCTTTTACAAGCGAAAATGAAGTTCCATATTTGACAAGAGAAGACAAGAACTAGTTAGCACGTTCGCACACACCAAACCACAGTTTTTTTTTCGTACGCCCCACTCCAGTTGGATGTGCACCAGTTAGGAGTAGTGTCAGCCACGATAATTTTAAATTTTGACTATTGGGGAAGGGTGATTGGCTGACACCGAATAATTGTCTTCACAATTACCCGAGGCGTTTACCAAGGCTGGAGATTTGTCTATCACCGTCTGTGTGATGAACGCACCTCGGCAGCTCCACCCGAAGGCGGCCGCCCCTTAACTCTCGGACAATTAATTGACATAGGCGGGAAGGGGGGATTGCTAAAGTCCGGTGCCAGCTGGCCCGTTTGAAAAACAAAACATTGAAATTTTGTTGAAGGATCCTTCGGATCCCAAGTCTCATGTTTGCGGCCGATTGATGCAGATGGTACATTCTCCCGATCTGATCAGCCTTGTGTGTTGCGTAGAGCTTTACGGTAAACATATTTAAACAAATTTTAATATGACAGAGACCCGGGGGGACCTTTTCACCCCCCAAGCCTTGTCTTAATAGAAGTAAAAAAACTAACATACTTTTGGTTTTTGCTTACCACTCGCCTGGTAACCCCTGGCGAGCGAGGGGGGCTCCTGGATGGGTGTTGTCAAACCACAGTTCGTACACAGCTTAGATAATAGGCAGAATTTTGTTAGGATATTAGGAGGCATAACTCTATTAGAGGAGAGCAAAGACTGTAGAGAAACTCTATCTCAATTGTAATTTTCTAAATACCAGCGATACAACTAAATAAAATATAGGCAAAACATATTTATTAGCACAGGCATTCTTGCCAGATAGCAGCTGTATCAAACCGAGAACACCGGGGCCAACCGTTTGATGTACACGAATTTATTGTTGGCAGAACTAAAATAATTTAAAAATTACTTATATAGGATTATATGTTGAAACTTTGGGTTCTGCCGTTTGGTTTTGAGTTTTTGGGCGCATCTACTGTTGTTTAATTCAACTAATCTACTGGTTCTTGTAGCCGCCACCACCTCCGCCTTTGACGGAGCCCGAACAGATCGCCATCGCCTTGATGAAGGGATTTGGATGCACATGGTTGCTGTTGATGACGGGCATGGCTGCAGTGGCTCAGCTAGTGGCAAGGTAAAGCACATAATTGGTGGAGGGAATATTTAATAATTGCTGGAGGCTATGTCAATTTTTAGAATGCTTTCTTTGAAGTTCACTCATTTCGCAATGCTGAGAGCAACCCAAGTTAAAGTGCAGACGTAATATTAAAGATAAATGGCGAGTCTCAGACAATTTTCTTAAATATATTTGTTTTCAGAAAAGTTCAGGTATTATTTATAAACTTTGGCAACAAACTCATTTGAAAAACCAGTATGAACAGTACGACATGTTGGCTGTCACCTATCTACTATGACCATTCACCATGGATGAAGATATGACTGCAGAATATCAGATTTCATACCCTAAGCATGTTTTTAGCAGTTATAGCAAATCGTGAATAGAACAACCGCTCCATATTTATACCGTTGATCGAAGCGTCATCATGTTTTTAGTTTTAGGAACTTCAGCTCATATGGAGGAATGATGCATTTGTTGGAAGAAACTTCACTGTTTGCGTTACATCTTCTTATGGTTCTTTATGCTGAAAACAGATACAGCTGGGTATTTGTAGCACTCTATGTATTCTTGTGAATGAGCATGAAGTGATTTCGCTGCGTTTGTCCAAAGTAATGACAGCTGAAGGGAACTTTAACCCTGGACTGTACCAAAAATGTTTAAGAATAGCTGAGAAAAGGCCAAGTCCAATGTTTTATACGGAAATCTGTAGTTAACTTTCTCTTATTCTGCTACTATTCTTAAGCTTGCGGTTTTGCTTTCCCGTTCTATTTTGTCAGCATTCTATGCCCGCGTTTCTTTTGTTGTTCTTGTGAGTTTCGTTCAACTTTGAACATTCTATCTTTGCTATAAACAGTATCTTGCTGTTCTGACCTTTATGCTATTTTCTGGAAATAAATTCTACGGTGTAAACGCCATTTTTCTAAGTTATTTGAGCGCTTTGGTAGGAGATTATGTGCATCACACACCGCTAAGAATCGAGCAACTTCGGATAAAATTTATTAATTTAGCAGTTTATATGACACAAACTATACACTTCATTGGTGCAGTCCAGGGAAAGTCTTTTATGTTACTAACTACCGGCGCAAACGAATGAACAAATTTAATACTAAAAGTCTTTTTTATAGTTTTTTAGTTTATTTTATTTTTTTAGTTTTTTTAGTCAAACGCATGTTAAATGTAGGTATTAATTTCAAATCAACTTTAACAATACGATAAGGTATGAATCTATATGAAGAGGGAGGATTAGTGGATTGTCGACTGCAGTTATCGACCATTGTACCAACTACAGATTTCCAGAGCTTGATTACTAACTCTAAGTCATCTCTAATATATATTTAAAAATGCCTTCTTGTGGTCAAATGTTTGAAACCTTTTTCAGAAATTTACTACTATTGCTTAAAATGAAGGTTATGAGACGGACAATGCTGAAAGCTATATACCCCTTGCCTCGCAAATTTGTCTCCGTCTGCAGATTTGCATTTACAATGTCCATGTTCATGTCAACTAATTGGTTACATACGTTTTACCACTCGAATACTCGAGGCTAAAGGATAGATAGAGTGCTTGTTTGCTTAGGTATTTTGCAAAATGATTGCGCTAGCTCTGCAAATGCTAACCCTGCTGTTGTTTGGATTTTTGCTTTTCGAAAGCATCTATCTTCATACTCTTTTAACCAACATTACAACGTCTCAGTGCCTGTTGTCCTTGCCTAAGTCTGTTGGAATGATTTTTGGTAATATTTTACTGTTGCAATAAAATATTTTGCTTCCGTGGTTGCTGCTTGGAAGGACACTAAATGGATCCATAAATGCATTTGCTGGTTTATGTTTGTTCCGTTTCACATTTTACGAAACATGCTAGAGACAATAATATACTATATATTTAGTAACTAATTTAGTAACTACTATCCTGACATGTGGGTTTACGGCTCTGTTGTTTTACAATGATGGCGCGTCTCCATTTTCGTAAGTTTTTGCTTAACATTCGCTAAGGATAGCCTAGCTTCGTGTATTGAAACTATTTTGAACCAACAGACTAGATGCAGCATTTAACGAAGTAACTATGACCAACATTCATCATTTACAGCTATTAGAGCTTACTCAAGAAATGACGAAGGCTCAAGAAGCTAGTAGCGGTGTTGCAAATATTGCTAAAGCCCGGTTTCAGTTCCCGCTTGCCCGTTAGTTTGCTTCCCCGCTTGTCCGTTTGTGTATTTTGTCGAACTCACAGACCTTCGTAACTAGCTTATCGTTTATCCGTTTGCCCGGTTCACTTTTAATATGAACAGATTCGTTCTTCTTTCTGTTTTGCTGTTTGTTGGGCCCACTTAACCGCTTTGTGAGCTCCGATTTTGTTTTTCCTCGAAAGGTACACGTCTTATTGGAAAAAATGGAAATTAAAATCAAAATTAAAGAAATGTTTTTACTTTTTTACGTTTCAAAATTTTTACGTTTCATCGTACTTCACTGCACTGCACTCTGCACTTCTTTGTTTATAAAGCATCAAGTCTTTTCTGCACCGTCTTACAAAAACTTCAAGTTTACAGCTTAAAACAAGTTTATTAATAAATTCGCCGTCTTCCATTTCAAGAATACGAGAAGTGGCAGAACATAAGCTTAAAACCAATTTTATACATTTATACCTAGGCTTTCTCTTACGGAGTGGAGAATTTTCCCTTCCCCATCCCGGGTTTCCTCTCTCCCGACCCCCGGAGAATTTCCCCTCCCTCCCCAACCCCATGATTCGGGCCTCCCCGAGAACCCAAAAATAAATTTTCGAGGACATTTTAAATTTTAAAAATTTCTGTCAAAATTTTATTTATTAGTTTCAGTTTCCAGTGTGGTTTTTCATTTTAAACTATGATTAATTCGTAATACATATTATCTTAATGTTTGAGTTTTAGCTGTTGGATAAACTTTGGAAGCAGTGTAAAATATTTCACGATAATACCAATATCCATTCTATCGATCCTGTTGGCATTTTCTGTTGATTCAACTGGCTCATTTTTGAGGACTCAAGGGATAGAACGATTGCCGTTGATGCCCGTCGGCAAATGGAAGTCTAATATGTAATGGTTACTATTGTTTAACATTTGTTTAGTTACTGTTTCATAAACTATTTTTAACAATTATAACAGGTATCACCAAATTCAACACTAGGTAGGATGCAATTATTTTTGCAGGTATAGTTACTTTGGTATAGAGGTAATTGGGCTTTGCCTAATTGTTAGTTGGAGTATGGGTAGCCACGCTGTTTATTATCAAAGATGGGAACTCTATGGCCTTGTTTCTGCTCTCCATATTGCATTGGGAAGTTCTATTTTTATGTTTCACGTTTTGGAAATTCGAAAGGTATGGAATCGTTTCTCAGCTTAATGTTTGAGTAATGTGAATGCGAGTGGGAGGAGATATAACTTAAGCTGCTGTGAATCAGCGTTTATATTGACGTAAATGGCATTCTCCGTCGATTCGTTGCTGGATATATGGAAATAGAATCGCTGCTAAAATTTCATGTATTCCAAATGAAATTATAAAACAAGGTTCCTCTGAACAATGTTAGGTGCTTTTCATGTATATATATATATATATATATATATACATACATACATACATACATAAATATATATATATATATATATATATATATATATATATATGAAACTGTAAATAAATGTAATTTTAGGTTCGCTATTATGTTGCACTTCTGTCGCGAAAATCTTACACGGTATTTCGCAGTATTGCTGCGTCAATAGAAATCGGATGACTGGATCTTACTGCTATTTTAATGCTAGAATAGTTATACATTTGTGTTTATAATCTAATACATATACTAGTGAACTATAACGATATATTTTCTTTTTACAAATGTAAATCCCAAGAAAAAGGTACCCTATGCCGTCGGCTGAGTGTGAAAAAGTCCCATCTCGGACGTATCCTTTTTATTACTCCAATGTGGAGGTCGAGGCATAGCGCACATTGTGTGAGAAGATCCCATCTTTCTGACGCTTCTATAGCGCACTGAATGCCAAAAAGTAGTGACTACGTGTAATCGCAGTAGGTCCTATCTCTATAAGACAGTGTTATTCTAATTTCATCTTAATCTGCGATCGAAAATGTCTCAAGACCTGCAATTCATCTACTTAAAATGTCCTATGTATGTGGCAATTTGCCAAGACAATTTTGTGGAAAATGGCCTAACTCCATAAATTACACGTAATTTTCAGGTGATTGAAAAACTCTTACCGGCACCTACAGCTCGATATAATTTGGTTTCAAGAGTCGGAAATTTCAGAATAGGGCAGTTTTATGATCATACTGAAACCATCTTACGACGTTTATGATATGGAGAAACAGTTTTTCGCATTTTTCTCGAGATTTTAAAGTAACAGATGAGACTTTTTCATACTCAGCCGACGATACCCTATATCCCATACCCTATAAGAACCCCGATCTAGAGATAGCTGGACGTCAAATTATCCTGTCAGCCTATGATATATCGTCAATTCAACTCTGAGTAAAAAGAATCAATGCTACTGGTTAATATAACTTTTGTAATTTTGTAATGATTTGTGTCTTTATCTATTTTAAAAGCAAGGATTAAATTGTTACAATTTTCTGTTATACGTGATATCTGTTATAACACAGCGTTCATGTCTGCATTCAATATTAATCGATTAACTACATCCGAAAACAAAACAAACAGTACTACGAAACAAAATTCTCAATTTGGGGGCAACTGTCGCTGAGGGCATTCGTGGAGAGGCACGTGACGTGGGGGCTTAGCAACTTAACTGTAGCATAGCAACTTGTAAAATTTTTCATGCCCCCCTCAACTTAGATTACGTGCAGTTTCCTTATGGCTACTTGTTATTGTTAAGGATGTAGGCTAAGGACAATTCCTTTATCTCCACCTTAGTTAGGAATTTTCATTATCTGATTTACGTTTTGAAACTTATCCGCAAATGTCAAATCACATTTGTCATAGTGTAGTGCCATTTGGGTACTAAAAGTGCCGTTTGTGTATTGTTTGGTGCCTTTTGAATACAGGTGCCATTTTGAGTACAGAAAGTGCCGTTTGAGTAATGGAAAAGTACCATTTGAGTACTTAACGTTTGCGAGAGATTAGGCAGGATACGCTAGTTGAAATGACGCAATGTTGGATGACGCCAGCATTAGAATATGTCAGGCAAACTTATTTTCAATTCGTAAGAGCCACATAGCGTATAAGTGTGCAGCCCTCATTTAGTGGCTGTGTTGTGCTGGCGAAGAGTCATTACTAGAACTAAGCCATTTTGACCAGAAAATACATGAATTCTCAGTTGCCTAAAGCGGCACCGGTTATTTAAATCAGCTTATAAATAAAAGTAGGAACTGGTAAATGTTATTTATTTAGTGTAAAGGATTAGCTCTGTGAAACCACGGCATAGTTAGTCTCGAACGGATCCGTTGGACATAAACCTAAATTCAATGTATAAATGCCGGTAAGAAAATGAGGATGCTAGCAAGATGCAGACAAAATGTATGATAGCCAAAAGTAGATTTTAAATCTTACTCGACGATGCTTTGGAAAACAGGGGCAGTCCTGCATCTCAACTATAAAATTCGCCTAAACCTGCCGGATCCTGACAACATGTACATGTAGATAACCTATGGCTATCTTGGCGGATGATCCTCTACAGCTTTTAAGAATAATTTGATATTATCATCCTAAGGATCTGAAGGCTAAAATGGCAGTTAAAAGATAAGCCTGTGTTGTCCAGTGATAACGGTGCAGCACCGGAAACAAAATGTTTGATAGAAAAGTGAACTTATTCATTTAAGAGCACCTGCCAGATATCCCAATGTAGCGGAAATGCATTACATTTTGTTAATTGCCAAGAAATGGCATGCCGCTATCTTCGGTCAAGAGAGAATTTTCCCCAAGTCCCCTGTTTCCAATAAGGCCGCATTCTGAATTGCTATGCTATACTATATGTGATTGGCACAAATATTTCCAACTAGAATTTCTTTAGAGCAAAACCTTTGCTGGGAAATGGAATGTTTTCGCCCTCGTGATGCAAAGTCTGAAGCTAGCAATCTGACACCCCATAAGAACAAAAAGGCATCTGACCGACAAGACCCTACAGAATATGCAAAATAAATTCGAATATTGGTGGGTAAACTACGGTTACATCTTGTTGTTTTCCACTCGCCTCCTTGCTCCTGCCGTCTCCAGAGCTCCGGAGCTGCAAGAGGGTACGACAGTGGTTAGCTATTTCTGTTCACTTCTTCCTATAATTTTAAAATATCTTTTAATAAGGCTCCATGATTAGGTTTAACTTTTTACTTACTCAGAAAACAATTGCTGTTGGATGAAGTATGTATGCACAGTTATTCCCAAGCATTCATCGTGTTTTCTTTATCCGCCTTAAGATCGAACTCTCACGAGAAACGGTTTTGCGATAAGAACGCAATATAGTCACCGAGCATAAAGAAGGAAATCTACAGAAATTAATGTGAGAGCCACAGGCGCTCTCGGGTCGGAGGGCTACGTGCTTGAAGGATCTATGCAAGGTATAACGCGCGAGGTATACAGGAATTCGGTGTACCTGGTTTCCACATATTGTGAAATTGAGACAGATAGATGGAGTAAGGCGGCGGTTGAGGGAGAGCTTGAGGAGGGTCCGTGGAAGAGAAAAAGGAGATTGAGTACAATACAATTGTCGGAAGGCTGGCGTACATAAGGGAGAGCTGGAGGAGGGTTCGTGGAAGAGGAAAAGGAGATGGAGTACACTCTGACGGAGTTGGCGACAATACAATTGTCGGAAGGCTGGCGTACATAAGGGAGAGCTGGAGGAGGGTTCGTGGAAGAGGAAAAGGAGATGGAGTACACTCTGACGGAGTTGGCGACAATACAATTGTCGGAAGGCTGGCGTACATAAGGGAGAGCTGGAGGAGGGTTCGTGGTAGAGGAAAAGGAGATGGAGTACACTCTGACGGAGTTGGCGACAATACAATTGTCGGAAGGCTGGCGTACATAAGGGAGAACAGGTTTAGATAGACTTAAGTCAACGTTAGCGTGAACGTCAGGACGAACTGGTTGTTACACAGCAAAATGATCAGCACGCGTAGGCGATCCTGGCGGTGGATTGAGGTTAGGATAGGGTTGTGCCCTTAGAAAAGACAGAACTTTATGCGAAGAGGCAATCTAAGATACAGCGATGGAATGATCGCTGGCTTTGCGCTGAATAAGAGAAATGGGGACTGATTTTTGCCGCATATCAAAAGATGTTATGACTAGACAATTCAAAACTAGTCCTATCTAAAGCGAACCCATCCCTGATCGGCCTCGTTTAATGTTTAGTTTTTCTAGACCGCTTAGACGAGCCAGAGCTAAGAAAAACGAAGATTGAGAAAAACCGTAAATTATGCACTCACACGCTTAAATATCATTTATTCTACAGGTAACTAACACAGGCACACAAAAACTGTTATGACTAAGTAAGCAATATAAAAATGAACGACTCTGCTACTACGTAGAATCAGTCAAATCAAAACCTTCAAGCTGGTGCGCTTTGAACTCTTTAGGTAAATGAGAAGGAACAAAAACTAATTGAACTAGGTGGCTTCGCCAAATGACTTAGCTATTGCAGATGATGTCTCTACTGCAACTTTGAGTTGAGGATGTAGGATAGGTGTAAGAACACATTACAGTTGAAGGGCGGGAGCTGCAAATCTAAGCACACTGAATATTCTGACTCGAGCGGTTAGATTCACAGAAGATCTACTGTCGACGAAGGATAGTATATAACCGTTATATATATATATTATATAGCAAATTTGTGATTTTCGACTCTGTCCCTGACGGCCTGACGTCGCCGTGTGACTCCTAAATTTCACCCCAATACTATCCCACTTCCACACCACACCCCCTAGTTTTCCGCTAATCTTCTCTTATCCACTCGCCACTAATTTCCTGCATCCGCCTCTCCCTTTTCCATATCTCCCCCATGCCCACCTCCATTTCCTGTCCCCCACTTCCCCCCCCCATCGAATCAACTTGTCCCTTCTCCCTCCACATATCCCGTTTAGGATCTCCTTTTCACCTTTTTCCGCCTCGCTCCCTCCTTCCATCCCTGGTTACCCCACCATAAATTCATTCACAACAGTCTTTAGCCGCTCCACAAACCAGACGACTTCCTCTCTGTTTTCGATGCTCTTTCGCGGCATCATGGCACTAAGCACACCATTAATAAATATATTATTTAATTATATATATATATATATGAGCCGATTTCTGGCAGGTTCAACCATAACGTGGACAACGTTCAAATATCGATGTGGCTCAAACTTTTAGGTATTGTAGCCACCCAGCGTAAAAAGAAAACCTCTCAATATTACAGCTCAACTCCGTATATTCAACAAGTTATAGCCAAATTTGTGATTTTCGACTCTGCCCTAACGTCGCCGTGCGACTTCGCTTATCAAAATTGAGTTCATCCCGATAGAGTGGACTCAGACAGCTCAAATTTTAACCACGAAGGGACCACAGATGGGGCACCTATCCGTTTAAGTTTTAGCTTTCTAGCATTGATATTGAGCAGTTTGCAGCGATCACACCTTCGCTTAAGCCTCCAAACTCAGTAGGCGCATAACCACATTTTTGGACCTAGCAACCTTATTATTCCTTAGTACGACGCAATTTTTATAAATATTATTTATTTATATGGTACCAATGTCCATGCCAAAAATGAGCAAAATCCCAGATCCGCTTTTGAGATATGGCCGTTTAAAGTTCGAAAAATTATCGATTTTGAGCCAAAACAGCGATTGTCGCAATTTTGACCCTCCATAGCCGACTAATGAAAAAAGATATTGGCGTAATATTTTGCACACATAACCTAGGTACTATAAACAATGTTTCGGGCAAGTTTCAGCCAAATCTGAGAAAGTTTATTGTCTTCGATTTTTCGGGCAGCGCAGAGGGGTTTTCATTACATTTTTCATTACATTTACATTACATTCATGACATTTCATAACATTTTCATTAGTCGGCTATGGAGGGTCAAAATTGCGATAATCGCTGTTTTGGCTCAAAATCGATGATTTTTTCGAACTTTCAACGGCCATATCTCAAAAGCGGATCTGGGATTTTGCTCATTTTTGGCATGGACATTGGTACCATATAGATAAATAATATTTATAAAAATTGCGTCGTACTAAGGAATAATAAGGTCGCTCGGTCCAAAAATATGGTTATGCGCCTACTGAGTTTGGAGGCTTAAGCGAAGGTGTGATCGCTGCAAACTGCTCAATATCAATGCTAGAAAGCTCAAACTTAAACGGATAGGTGCCCCATCTGTGGTCCCTTCATGGTTAAAATTTGAGCTGTCTGAGTCCACTCTATCGGGCTGAACTCAATTTTGATAAGTGAAGTCACACGGCGACGTCAGGCCGTCAGGGACAGAGTCGAAAATCACAAATTTGCTATATAATATATATATATAACGGTTATATACTATCCTTCGTCGACAGTAGATCTTCTGTGAATCTAACCGCTCGAGTCAGAATATTCAGTGTGCTTAGATTTGCAGCTCCCGCCCTTCAACTGTAATGTGTTCTTACACCTATCCTACATCCTCAACTCAAAGTTGCAGTAGAGACATCATCTGCAATAGCTAAGTCATTTGGCGAAGCCACCTAGTTCAATTAGTTTTTGTTCCTTCTCATTTACCTAAAGAGTTCAAAGCGCACCAGCTTGAAGGTTTTGATTTGACTGATTCTACGTAGTAGCAGAGTCGTTCATTGTTCTATTCCTTCCTTAGTCATAACAGTTTTTGTGTGCCTGTGTTCGTTCCCTGAAGAATAAAGGATATTTCAGCGTCTGAGTGCATAAGTTCCGGTTTTCTCAATCTTCGTTTTTCTTAGCTCTGGCTCGTCTAAGCGGTCTAGAAAAACTAAACATTAAACGAGGCCGATCAGGGATGGGTTCGCTTTAGATAGGCCTAGTTTTGAATTGTCTAGTCATAACATCTTTTGATATGCGGCAAAAATCAGTCCCCATTTCTCTTATTCAGCGCAAAGCCAGCGATCATTCCATCGCTGTATCTTAGATTGCCTCTTCGCATAAAGTTCTGTCTTTTCTAAGGGCACAACCCTATCCTAACCTCAATCCACCGCCAGGATCGCCTACGCGTGCTGATCATTTTGCTGTGTAACAACCAGTTCGTCCTGACGTTCACGCTGACGTTGACTTAAGTCTATCTAAACCTGTTCTCCCTTATGTACGCCAGCCTTCCGACAATTGTATTGTCGCCCCCTCCTCCACTCTCCCTTATGTCGCCAGCCTTCCGACAATTGTATTGTCGCCAACTCCGTTCTCCATCTCCTTTTCCTCTTCCCCGAACCCTCCTCCCTCTCCTATGTACCTCCGACAATGTATTGTCGCCAACTCCGTCAGGACTCCATCTCCTTTTCTCTCCACGACCCTCCTCCGCTCTCCCTTATGTCCCCTCCCATTTTCCACCTCAGTGTACTCCATCTCCTTTTCCTCTTCCACGAACCCTCCTCCAGCTCTCCCTTATGTACGCCAGCCTTCCGACAATTGTATTGTCGCCAACTCCGTCAGAGTGTACTCCATCTCCTTTTCCTCTTCCACGAACCCTCCTCCAGCTCTCCCTTATGTACGCCAGCCTTCCGACAATTGTATTGTCGCCAACTCCGTCAGAGTGTACTCCATCTCCTTTTCCTCTTCCACGAACCCTCCTCCAGCTCTCCCTTATGTACGCCAGCCTTCCGACAATTGTATTGTCGGCAACACCGTCAGAGTGTACTCCATCTGCTTTTTCTCTTCCACGGACCCTCCTCAAGCTCTCCCTCAACCGCCGCCTCACTCCATCTACCTGTCTCAATTTCACAATATGTGGAAACCAGGTACACCGAATTCCTGTATACCTCGCGCATTATACCTTGCATAGATCCTCCAAGCAACCCCTCCGACCCGAGAGCGCCCATGGCTCTCACATTAATTTCTGTAGATTTCCTTCTTTATGCTCGGTGACTATATTGCGTTCTTATCGCAAAACCGTTTCTCGTGAGAGTTCGATCTTAAGGCGGATAAAGAAAACACGATGAATGCTTGGGAATAACTGTGCATACATACTTCATCCAACAGCAATTGTTTTCTGAGTAAGTAAAAACTTAAACCTAATCATGGAGCCTTATTAAAAGATATTTTAAAATTATAGGAAGAAGTGAACAGGAATAGCTAACCACTGTCGTACCCTCTTGCAGCTCCGGAGCTCTGGAGACGGCAGGAGCAAGGAGGCGAGTGGGAAACAACAAGAAGTAACCGTAGTTTACCCACCAATATTCGAATTTATTTTGCATATTCTGTAGGGTCTTGTCGGTCAGATGCCTTTTTGTTCTTATGGGGTGTCAGATTGCTAGCTTCAGACTTTGCATCACGAGGGCGAAAACATTCCATTTCCCAGTAAAGGTTTTGCTCTAAAGAAATTCTAGTTGGAAATATTTGTGCCAATCACATATAGTATATCATAGCAATTCAGAATGCGGCCTTATTGGAAACAGGGGACTTGGGGGAAATTCTCTTTTGACCGAAGTTAGCGGCATGCCATTTCTTGGCAATTAACAAAATGTAATGCATTTCCGCTACATTGGGATATCTGGCAGGTGCTCTTAAATGAATAAGTTCGCTTTTCTATCAAACATTTTGTTTCCGGTACAATACATGCTGCACCGTTATCACTGAACAACACAGGCTTATCTTTTAACTGCCATTTTAGCCATCAGATCCTTAGGATGATAATATCAAATTATTTTTAAAAGCTGTAGAGGATCAACAGCCAAGATAGCCATAGGTTATCTACATGTACATGTTGTCAGGATCCGGCAGGTTTAGACAAATTTTATAGCGGCGATGCAGGACTGTCTCTGTTTTCCTAGTAGTGATAGCATCCTCGAGTAAAATTTAAAATCTACTTTTGGCTATCATGCATTTTGTCTGCCTCTTGCTAGCATCCTGATTTTCTTACTGGCATTTATACATTTAATTTAAGTTTATGTCTAACGGGTCCGTTCGAGATTAACTATGCCGTGATTCCACAGAGCTAATCCTTTCACATTTACCAGTTTCTGCTTTTATTTATAAGCTGATTTAAATAACCGGTGCCACTTTAGGCAACTGAGAATTTATGTATTTTTTGGTCAAAATGGCTTAGTTCTAGTAATGACTCTTCGCCAGCACAACGCAGCCATTAAATGAGGGCTGCACACTTATACTTTTCCAGTACTCAAACGGCACTTTCTGTACTCAAAATGGCACCTGTACTCAAAAGGCACCAAACAATACACAAACAGCACTTTTAGTACTCAAATGGCACTAAACTATAAGAAATATGATTTTAGATTTGCGGATAAGTTTCAAAATGTAAATCAGATAATGAAAATTCCTAATTACGGTGGAGATAAAGGAACTGTCCGCAACGTATACCTCCTTAACAATAACAAGTAGCCATAAGGAAACTGCATGTAATCTAAGCTAAGGGGGGCATAAAAAATTTTACAAGTTACTATACTACAGTTAAGTTGCTAAGCCCCCACGTCACGCCTCTCCACGAATGCCCTCAGCGACAGTTGCCCTCAAATTGGAATTTTGTTTCGTAGTACTGTTTGTTTTGTTTTCGGATGTAGTTAATCGATTAATATTGAATGCAGACATGAAAGCTGTGTTATAACAGATTTCACGTATAACAGAAAATTGTAACAATTTAATCCTTGCCTTTAAAATAGATAAAGACACAAATCATTACAAAATTACAAAAGTTATATTAACCAGTAGCATCAAAGAGTAAGATACTTTTTACTCAGAGTTGAATTGACGATATATCATAGACGGATAATTTGACGTCCAGGTATCTCTAGATCGGGGTTCTTATAGGGTATGGGATATAGGGTATCGTCGGCTGAGTATGAAAAAGTCTCATCTGTTACTTTAAAATCTCGAGAAAAATGCGAAAAACTGTTTCTCCATATCATAAACGTCGTAAGATGGTTTCAGTATGATCATAAAACAGTTCTATTCTGAAATTTCAGACTCTTGAAACCAAATTATATCGAGTTGTAGGTGCCGAAAAGAGTTTTTCAATCACCTGAAAAATTACGTGTAATTTATGGAGCTAGGCCATTTTCCACAAAATTGTCTTGGCAAATTGCCACATACATAGGTAATATTTTGGGCGGATGAATTGCAGGTCTTGAGACATTGGAATCGCAGATTAAGATGAAATTAGAATATCACTGTCTTATAGAGATAGGACCTACTGCGATTACACGTAGTCACTTGCATTTTTTGGCATTCAGTGCGCTATAGAAGCGTCAGAAAGATGGGATCTTCTCACACAATGTGTACAAAGCCTCGACCTCCACATTGGAGTAATTAAAAAGGATACAAAAAAAAAAAAAAAAAAAGTACGTCCGAGATGGGACTTTTTCACACTCAGCCGACGGCATAGGGTACTCTTTTCTTGGGATTTACATTTGTAAAAAGAAAATCTATCGTTATAGTTCACTAGTATATGTATTAGATTATAAACACAAATGTATTACTATTCTAGCATTAAAATAGCAGTAAGATCCAGTCATCCGATTTCTAATGACGTCAGCAATACTGCGAAATACCGTGTAAGAATTTTCGCGACAGAAGTGCAACATAATAGCGAACCTAAAATTACATTTATTTACAGTTTCATACATATATATATATATATATATATATATATATATATATTTATATATTATTATGTATGTATATATATATATATATATATATATATACATGAAAAGCACCTAACATTGTTCAGAGGAACCTTGTTTTATAATTTCATTTGGAATACATGAAATTTTAGCAGCGATTCTATTTCCATATATCCAGCAACGAATCGACGGAGAATGCCATTTACGTCAATATAAACGCTGATTCACAGCAGCTTAAGTTATATCTCCTCCCACTCGCATTCACATTACTCAAACATTAAGCTGAGAAACGATTCCATACCTTTCGAATTTCCAAAACGTGAAACATAAAAATAGAACTTCCCAATGCAATATGGAGAGCAGAAACAAGGCCATAGAGTTCCCATCTTTGATAATAAACAGCGTGGCTACCCATACTCCAACTAACGATTAGGCAAAGCCCAATTACCTCTATACCAAAGTAACTATACCTGCAAAAATAATTGCATCCTACCTAGTGTTGAATTTGGTGATACCTGTTATAATTGTTAGAAGTAGTTTATGAAACAGTATCTAAACAAATGTTAAACAATAGTAACCATTACATATTAGACTTCCATTTGCCGACGGGCATCGTGGCATATCGTTCTCCCTTGATCCTCAAAAATGAGCCAGTTGAATCAACAGAAAATGCCAACAGGATCGATAGAATGGATATTGGTATTATCGTGAAATATTTTACACTGCTTCCAAAGTTTATCCAGCAGCTAAAACTCAGACATTAAGATAATATGTATTACGAATTAATCACAGTTTAATATGAGAAAAACACACTGGAAAGTGAAACTGGAAATAAAATTTTGACAGAAATTATTGAAATTTAAAATGTTTTTTTCGAAAACTTACTTTTGGGTTCTTGGGGATGCCCGAATCATGGGGTTGGGGAAGGAGGGGAAATTCTCCGGGGGTCGGGAGAGAGGAAACCCGGGATGGGGGAGGGAAAATTCTCCACTCTGTAAGAAAAAGCCTAAGGTATAAATGTACAAAATTGGTTTGAAGCTTATGTTCTGCCACTTCGCGTATTCTTGAAATGGAAAACGGCGAATTTATTAATAAACTTGTTGAAGCTGTAAAGTTGAAGTTTTTGTAAGACTGTGCAGAAAAGACTTGATGCTTTATAAACAATGAAGTGCATAGTGCAGTGCAGTGGAGTAGGATGAAACGTAAAAATTTTGAAACGTAAAAAAGTAAAAACATTATTTCTTTAATTTTGATTTTAATTTCCATTTTTCCCAATAAGACACGTGTACCTTTCGAGGAAAAACAAAATCGGAGCTCACAAAGCGGTCAAGTGGGCCCAACAAACAGCAAAACAGAAAGAAGAATGAATCTGTTCATATTAAAAGTGAACCGGGCAAACGGATAAACGATAAGCTAGTTACGAAGGTCTGTGAGTTCGACAAAATACACAAACGGACAAGCGGGGAAGCAAACTAACTGGCAAGCGGGAACTGAAACCGGGCTTTAGCAATATTTGCAACACCGCTACTAGCTTCTTGAGCCTTCGCCATTTCTTGAGTAACCTCTAATAACTGTAAATGATGAATGTTGGTCATAGTTACTTCGTTAAATGCTGCATCTAGTTATCTTTTGTTGGTTCAAAATAGTTTCAATACACGTAGCTAGGCTATGCTTAGCGAATGTTAAGTAAAAACTTACGAAAATGGAGACGCGCCATCATTGTAAAACAACAGAGCCGTAAACCCACATGTCAGGATAGTAGTTACTAAATTAGTTACTAAATAAATAGTATATTATTGTCTCTAGCATGTTTCGTAAAATGGGAAACGGAACAAACATGGACCAGCTTAAATGAATTTATGGATCCATTTATTGTCCTTCCAAGCAGCAACCACGGAAGCAAAATATTTTATTGCAACAGTAAAATATTACCAAAAATCATTCCAACAGACTTAGGCAAGGACAACAGGCACTGAGACGTTGTAATGTTGGTTAAAAGAGTATGAAGATAGATGCTTTCGAAAAGCAAAAATCCAAACAACAGCAGGGTTAGCATTTGCAGAGCTAGCGCAATCATTTTGCAAAATACCTAAGCAAACAAGCACTCTATCTATCCTTTAGCCTCGAGTATTCGAGAGGTAAAACGTATGTAACCAATTCGTTGACATGAACATGGACATTGTAAATGCAAATCTGCAGACGGAGACAAATTTGCGAGGCAAGGGGTATATAGCTTTCAGCACTGTCCGTCTCAAAACCTTCATTTTAAGCAATAGTAGTAAATTTCTGAAAAAGGTTTCAAACATACCTTATCGTATTGTTAAAGTTGGTTCGAATACCTGCATTTAACATGCGTTTGACTAGTATTAAATTTGTTCATTCGTTTGCGCCGGTAGTTAGTAACATAAAAGACTTACCCTGGACTGCACCAATGAAGTGTATAGTTTGTGTCATATAAACTGCTAAATTAATAAATTTTGTCCGAAGTTGCTCGATTCTTAGCGTGTGTGATGCACATAATCTCCTACCAAAGCGCTCAAATAATTTAGAAAAATGGCGTTTACACCGTAGAATTTATTTCCAGAAAATAGCATAAAGGTCAGAATAGCAAGATACTGTTTATAGCAAAGATTGAATGTTCAAGGTTGAACGAAACTCACAAGAACAACAAAAGAATGCTGACAAAATAGAACGGGAAAGCAAAACCGCAAGCTTAAGAATAGTAGCAGAATAGGAGAAAGTTAACTACAGATTTCCCTATAAAAATTTGGACTTGCCTTCTGTTATTTCTCAGCTATTCTTAAACACTTTTGGTACAGTCCAGGATTAAAGTTCCCTTCTGATGTCATTACTTTGGACAAACGCAGCGAAATCACTTCATGCTCATTCACAAGAATACATAGAGTGCTACAAATACCCAGCTGTATCTGTTTTCAGCATAAAGAACCATAAGAAGATGTAACGCAAACAGTGAAATTTCTTCCAACAAATGCATCATTCCTCCATATGAGCTGAAGTTCCTAAAACTAAAAACATAATTATGCTTCGGTCAACGGTATATGAAATGAAATTACCATTTCTGTCACTATAATTGTTGTTTTATTCAGTAAAGAAGTGTTTTGCGTCCTTACAGCCTCACCTAGCAACCAGGAATAGGTTAGCAAGTCAGTACAGAACGGCCTCACTAAAGATGAATCTAGGCCCTACAGGAAAACTAACTAAGAAAAGGAATGCACCGGTTATTAATTGATTTTATTTGAAGATCTCATGGCCAGTCCAGGAATTCATGTCAGGTAATCACGTGTAAAAAGGATTTATATCTGTAATTGCCAGTTATTCCTATATTTGTCTATATGTCTGCCAAAACTGACAGAATTGCCTTAGTGACTCAACAAGTTAATTAATTAACAGGGCTTAACAAGTGTTGGTTTAACCCTGTTCATGCGGTCGTATTGAGGCCCTTGAACTACACTAATCTATGGATTCAATAGGTGTTAAAATCACTTATAATATGCGTATTTAATAAGGTTATCTCAACTCTTAGTGCAAGGATTTGAACCTTTGACCTTTTGCGCTTACAATACGTGTGTGGGGTGGCCGTATTGAGGCCTCCCACGATTGCGTAAACCCCTATTACATCAGCCTTGTTAAAGGGCGGTCGTATTTGAGACCCCCTAATTCTCCTGCGCCCGCCATCTTTCTGTCAGCGTTACATAATGGCCAATTTCGGCACAATGCCGCCTTAAACAACAAGAAAATGCACGTTAATTCACTTATTTACTACATTTACACAACAATTACAAACATGTGCACAATATTCCAAGGTTGTCTTCTTTTAATTCCTGACATAACAAAAAGTACAAGTTAAATTACACATTTTAATTCTTACGTATTGGTTTTAATTCCTCTTCTTTAGGGAGTTGTTTAACCCCTCCCTCTTTCTCTCCCTTTTACGGGTCGGCCTTTCATCTTTGACCGCCCGTCTGTTTGCCTGGAGAGCGTGGAAAGCTCCCAGACCTTACGTGAACGAATGCCATTCATGCATTCATTCACGTAAGACCCGTAATTGTGACCTCCTAAGGGTCACCGCTGTCCTCTCCCATACAAGGCTGAACCCAGTTTTGCACTACTCAGTACATAAACATAGGTATAAAATAATAACAATAACAATAGGTACTTAAGTGGTTAGTTTCGTAGGTAAATATTAGTAATAGGTAGGTTAATATTATTAGTTAAACTTAGGTACCTATGCTTCTTACGTAAGTTTCATAGTTTATTTTTATTCTTGGGTCCTTGACGGACCAAACAGGTGTGTCTCCTTTGCTTTCCAATAAGCAAAGGAGACCTTTTGAGTCGGCCGCTGGAGGACCAAGTTTTGGAAAATATTGGAGCTTCTGTTTATTCCAGATTGATGAGCTCCAGCCGTGACCCCTAAAACTTGATATAAAAAATCCGGCCTTTGGCCATCTATCTTTTCAAATTGGGGGTCACCTGACCTCATCAATTCTGGGGTCCTCCAGCCGCCAGACGCGCCCGTGGGCTGCCGTAGGTCACGACTCGGGAGCCCAATAGAAAAGCGTGATCATGCCAAAGCAGCCAATCAGCTGCTAGAAGCTTTAAGGCCAGCCCCCTACTGGGGTCTCAACTGAAATTAGCAGTTTTCAGTCAGTGCTTGGCTGGCAGTCGGGGGGAGAGGTTGGTCTCTCTCCCCTTAGAAACTTTAGCATTATATTAGCCCCCATTTTGTCCGTATGTATCCGGGGAGATGTATTCTGCGCCAGTTATACGGAGGCCTGAACTTAAGCATCTCCCCCCTTCCCCCTTTCTCCCCGTAGGGTTTTTTCTTTCAGGTTCTGCCAGCCAGGCACTCACGATCTGGCCGCCCCCGTGAGCCCATATGTCTTCGGACGGCTCACGGGGTGCACTGCTTCTGACCCGGGGACCCTTATGCCTGAAAGGCGGTCCCCGGGTCCCATTTCTTCTGCTATTACCCGGGGTCCTCGGACCCCGGAAGACCACTTTTTTGTCACTTTTTTTCGGGCCCCGTGCCCATTATTTTCCGTAGTTGTGTTTGTGAGGGTGTGGGCCTTTCGCCCCACCCTCTGGGGTATTGTTTGTGGGATTTTTATTTCTTCCCTCCAGTGGTTTGCGAGCAGCCAGCCCTCGCAAACCACACACGTCAAAAGGCCTTAATATCAACATTTTTCCCGTTTTTATGTATTTTTCTTAAAAGGCCCTTTTTGGCCCCACCAACAAGCGACCGGTCATGGGTTTGTTTCTACTCAAAAACCCACTCTATAACCGTTATTTCACCTTTTTAACCTCTTTAGTTTTCGCCCTAAAACCCGATTTTACACCCTAAAATCAACATAAACTTGGGTAGTTAGTTTTAAGGGAGGACCCTCACCTACCCACCTTGAGAAAGGGGAGTTAGGCTACGCCCCGAGAGTAGGTCTTTCAGGTTAGGAACCCCCCTATCCCCACAGCCGGCAACCAGAGTTGCCGGCCATGTTTTTACACCGCATTCAAAAATCAACTGCTATAACCATGCTCTGTTTTAATTGCCGGGTAAAATGTAAGGTTTCTTAAAAACATTCTAAAAGCTTTAAAACCAGCCTTTTAAACACTGTTTATCTTATTAATTATTAAGACTTTAACAGGGGAATACCGGCTCCCTCTAAACAAAGCTGTCCTTAGCCTATTCTTGTAATAATTGCTTAAACAGCAATAATTGTCCCCATTGGCTTTTACACAACAAAACAAAAGCACACACGGGTGATCACGTGGGAATGGCCATTTCTGGGCCATTCCCGAAATATAGCGCACGCTCACACACTTGTAGCTATTAATAGGAATTAGTTAGGTTAATATCCTGGGAATTAGCCCAATTATAGCACTGTTAGGGCTGTAATTTGTATTGTGTTGCATAAATGCGGCTCCTCACGTAAACTCCTCCAGTTGAGGTTGTGAGTGAAGTCAGGTATGCGTGAGGTGTGAATGTTGCGTGAATGTGTCTGAATAATTGTGTGAGTAACTGTGAATGCATGACTGAAATCGTATGTGTGAATTTGTGTAGGTACGATTGTATGCGTGTGTTTACCGTCTAAATGAGTGTGTGAAAGCGGCATATGTGAGTCTGCATGAATGAGAGTACGTCTGCTGTGTGATATGATAACAGTATGAATGGGACTGCTCATGTAAACCCCTTGCGGAGGTCTTGAGTATAGTCCGTAGGGTAATAGCTAAAGTCTGACACAAAAATGTGTGTACAAAATCTGTAAGGCCTCCAGTGAACTCAATATACGTCGTAACTCCATAAAACCATATATTTTCGGAATCCTTGCAGCGAGACAAACATTTTTATAAAATTTAAAATTTTTTAAAATTTCAAAAATTTTAAAATATCGGTTTTTCGGGGAACTTTTTCTGGCCGTTCAAGCTATTCAGCTCATTCTTTCGGAAACATTTTCCCTTTCCGAAGACGCATCGATTGACACAAGAATGAAAAAAATCGGTTGAGAAATAAGCATTTTATTCCAAAATTTCGTTTTTCCATTTCCTTTGATGTTTGCCGCTTTTTGCAACTTTGTCTGGTTATTACTCGCGACTCGCTCAACGGAAAACTTTTTCGGTTAGATTTTCAGGACCGCCTAGGCGCCCGCTTTCACCTAATATATGTGGTATTTCAAATTTTGAAAGTCAATTTTTTGGAAAAATACCACTTTTTGACCCAAAATTTCGGCATAGCGACTCTAGCAAAAGTGAGTAAAAATAACATAATCATTAAACTCAAGCTGAGCTGAATCCAACGATATAAAGCTGTTGTTGCTACGACTTATATTGCGCCAGCAATGAATTTTTAAACAATATCCCTTATTTCAGCTGGTTTTGCTAGCCTACACTGCTTCCGTCAAATCACGGCGGCAACATCAAAGGGAAATTTAGGGTCAAACAGTGGTATTTTTCCAAAAAATCGACTTTCGAAATTTGAAATACCACATATATTAGGTGAAAGCGGGCACCTAGGCGGTCCTGAAAATCTAATCGAAAAATTTTTCCGTTGAGCGAGTCGCGAGTAATAACCAGTCAAAGTTGCAAAAAGCGGCAAACATCAAAGGAAATGGAAAAACGAAATTTTGGAATAAAATGCTTATTTCTCAACCGATTTTTTTCGTTCTTGTGTCAATCGATGCGTCTTCGGACGGGAAAGCTTTTCTGAAAGAATGAGCTGAATAGCTTGAACGGTCCGAAAAAATTCCCAGAAAAACCGATATTTTAAAATTTTTGAAATTTTAAAAAAAATTTTGGTTCCCAAAACGTCGGTTTTCGTCTGTTTTCAACCTAAAAGCACAGCATAACACATTACACAATAAGCAATGTACAATTCGGGGTATGAACCCGCCCGTGAAAGCCAATCGGTACGGACAATAGTTTCTGGGGTTCTAATCCGCACCACCTCTGTTTCTAATGGGTTTTAAACCCATTTGATTCAGGTAGCCACCCGATCTGCTCCGAGCGTGAGGTATCTGCTGCTGGAATCAAGTCTGATCATTGCCCTGTTGGAGATCACTGTGTGACGACTGTTTGATGACTGATGACCCAGTGCCAGTGTTAATCCAGTCTTGTCTGATCTGTCTCGTGGAGTCGCTAATTAGGTACATATTGGGCCTATTTTTGGTACAGAACCAGGTCGTTGTTGAGCAGACGCGGTGAGAACTACCGGAAGCAATCGTTGGGAAAACCTACTTTCATCACCAGCAACTCTTGAAAAGCCACCTGAAAATCATGCTCATTGAAAGCAACATCGCCTATATTCTGATCCTAGTGGCCGAAGCCACCCTATAAAGATATTGACAATTTGTTCAGTGAATCGTGTATTAACCTTGAGATAACTATCTGAGGAAGCCGATCCGACCTTTCCGACAATAGCCGACACTCTCCCAGCCTGTGTTTGTCATTATCCATTTTAGAGACGGAACTCTTCTCGAAATTCAACTATTCTGGGCAGTCAATTACAAGGAGACGCCAGAGCAAAGCCAACCTCGCTCCCACCCGATTTGGATTATAGAAGGTGTTAATTAGTATACCTTGCGTGTGGTCACAAGAGTTATTGTACGAGACAGAGTCACAGTAGAGGCTAGCGCAGAGCCTAAGAGTTGAGTGAGAAAAGCACATGGGATACCGGTTAAGTAGCCCATATCAGCATTAGAGTGGGTTTATACCTGAAGATAGTACTGTAACGACCTCGAAACCGGATAACCAGCCCTAATCGCGAAATAACCAGTCAACCTAACCAAAAAGGCAATTCTGGCAGACAGTATCCTGTATTACTGTTACTGTCAAAACTATAACTGCAGTGATCTATTGTCTGCTGGAATTTGATAAACCTGTTTGTTCATTTTGTAATAATAAATAATTCCCCTTTTTAGCTGCTTCGGCTTTCGCGTACTTTTCAGAGATCCCCAACTCTATCCGTATCTGAGGTTAGTGTTGAAACTACAGTCGCCTATAGAGACTATAAATCCCAGTTCCCCTGCTTCAAACGAACTCACCCAAGTCGACCCCATTTCAGGTCAGCCATTGAGCCCTGGTTGTCAGCATACCACTACAGCCGGAGCATCAATCTAAGCAAAGATCATCCTTTGCGTGCCGACCTTAACAGTGTCTTGGATCCTGATCAGATCTAGTCTAGCGCAGTCTATTCTAGCCCTAACCAACTACATACGACCCCAAACACGAACAAAGGTTCATTGGAATCACGACCCACATCAAATCCCAGAAACCCAGTGAAGATCTGACAGAGTCTATTACATATATATGGAGCGGTCTTTTTATTCATGATTTGCTATAACTGCTAAACACATGTTCAGGGAATGAAATCTGATGTTCTGCACTCATCTTCATCCATAGTGAATAGTCATAGTTAATAGCTGCTGACAGCTAATAGCACTATTCATACTGGTTCTTTCGAATGAGTTTGTTGCCAAAGTTTATAAATAATACCTGAACTTTTCTGAAAACAAATATATTTAAGAAAATTGTCTGAGACTCGGCATTTATCTTGAAATATTTCTACGTCTGTACTTCAACTTGTGTCTCCCTCAGCATTGCACATGAGTGAACTCCCAAGAAAGGTTTCTCAAAATTCTGCACGGTAACTTATGATATTTAAGTGTAAAGATTTGGCTCCGCCGGGAATCGAACCACGGACTTCCCGGACTACAGTCAGGCGTGCAACCACTACACCACGGAGCCAGAAGAGAAGAGCACATAACATCTATATCGTCGGTGCTCCCTGTACATAAGATTCTTGACATATCCAGTAATTATAAAAATAAAATCTTCCCTCCACCATATGCTTTACCTTGCCACTAGCTGAGCCACTGCAGCCATGCCCGTCATCAACAACAACCATGTGCATCCAAATCCCTTCATCAAGGCGATGGCAATCTGTTCGGGCTCCGTCAAAGGCGGAGGTGGTGGCGGCTACAATACCAGTAAATTAGTTAAATTAAACAACAGACCGCCATTCACAGTAGATACGCCCTAAAACTCAAAACCAAATGACAACTCTCAAAGTTTCAACATATAATCCTAAATAATTTTTAAATTATCTTAGTTCTGCCAACATTAAATTCGTGTACATCAAACAGTTGGCCCCGGTGTTCTCGGTTTGATACAGCTGCTATCTGGCAAGAATGTCTGTGCTAATAAATATGTTTTGCCTATATTTTATTTAGTTGTATCGCTGGTATTTAGAAAATTACAATTGAGATAGAGTTTCTACAGTCTTTGCTCTCCTCTAATAGAGTTATGCCTCCTAATATCCTAACAAAATCCTGCCTATTATCTAAGCTGTGTACGAACTGTGGTTTGGTGTGTGCGAACGTGCTATTTTAGTTCTTGTCTTCTCTTGTCAAATATGGAAATTAATTTTCGCTTATAAAAGGCTGTTATAAATGGTCAACTGTCTCTCTAACTGCTTAGTCTTGATCTATCGTTAGACTATTGTTGGCCGTCGGCCGGAGCGGCCGTTGGCCTGGAACTTGGACTTGGCTTGGCCGGCCCCGGCCGATTGGCTGTGGGATGTTGTTTGTCGTCCGTTGGCAGTTGGCTCGCCGTTAGCTTACAATAGATGTATTGAATTTCACATGTACTTGTACACTCGCTGGGAACTGGTTTTAAAGCAGGGTGGCATTGTTTCAAGAGATTCTAGTGCTTCGAAGAAACTACGGATATTGAACAGAAATCGTCCAACGACCAACGGACAACGGCGGGCGAACAGCCAATTCTGTTGGCAGACGGGCCAAAGTCCGGCCAAGCCAAATGGCTTGGCCGATCAAAAGTCACGCCAACGCCCACTACTATATTAAACTGGTTCACTTGCATCAGTTCCTCAAGCATGCTGCCAAGCACAACGACTGAGACTGTGTCGCTTATGACACTGTGTTTGCTTGCTACAACATCCCAGTAGTACACCTCACAAGTTCCAACAGTGCACACCTGTGAGGTATGATAGCATCACTCACACAATACTGTATATGCAAGTGTTTCGCAAACTGAACCATTACTGTGACAACCTCGATCAATCTGTGACTGTTAACATTATACTGAAATACAATCGCACGAATACTTGAGACTCAAAATCCAGCAAGCAGTCATCGGTGAGCTGTGGAAAGTTTTCCATCGGCTTGCCCTCTCTGAGGTATAGTTTAAGATTGTCGGAGTCTTGGCCACGCCATAAATCTAGTGCTGAAGCCAACTCTGTTTCCGCTAAAATTTTCAAGGAATCGGTAGCGGCGGGCAACTTTCCACTGCCGAGATCAGTGATATGTCCTTCATAGAAGCCAGCAGCAATTAGAGGACTGTTGATCGTGAATCCGATTAACAATAAATTTTCTGACTAAACAAAGGCAGGACAGGATACATGTCTAGCTATGTAAACGACCACATTCTGTACTCATTTAGCCAGAACATTAAAGTCGTATTTATTCATTCATTCAAAAGCAAGTGCCTTTAAGATAGCTGTGCAAAATATTTGTTAGCATTAATTATAAGAACAAGATTAGCAACCACAGTTAGCAGTTAGCACATGCTTGAACTTCTTTCAATAAGCCGAGATTATAAAGAGATTAAAGTCCAAATTCAAGCAAAGAAAAATATGTTCTTATAGAATACTATTTTTACGATTTTCCTATAAATTCAAAATTTATCCGGTTGGTACCTACAACATTTCCGCATACTGTATCGACATAGGAGGAGTTACAGTCACCAAAGTCCCACTCCTCCTCGCATTTTTCTTCTGTAGTGGGATGTGGCGCAGTGACAGTAAGTGTCCTAGTTGCAGCTGCTGGTAGACTGTGGCTGGTGTAACTGACCGTTTCCGCATTTACAGAGGAATGGCTTCTGGAAGAAGTGTACATACTAAATCTAACACTAACTTACAATTAGTAGCAAATAACAGACCAGTGGGACTTGGGATTGCATATAACGACTACTAACTACTTCATGGAATAAATTAACAAGTAACCTTTCGACAGCAATCCCCTAGGTTTCTTCTTAGTTTATTGCTACTAGGCATCTATGTTTATTTGAAGTGTTGCGCTAATGTATAGTCAGACATGTAAGTAACATCCGTCAATTTCTATGGGTATATCTAATTATTCCCGTCTTCAGCGGGTTCCGAAGGGGAGCAAAAATTCCTGTTTCTAACTCCGGTACTATATAGCTAATGCTAGGCACTAAGATTGATTCATAAAGCAAGATTAAACACACTTTGGTCTAATAATTTAGTAGATGTTGTGTCTTAAGGTGCTGGTATCGCTTCGTGTAAATTCGACCCTACGAGCTTCAATTCTTTATGAAAGTGGATGAAACTTTCCAAATACTTTATTTTATTTTCGTGCTCTTTAACATTCTGGGACCAGTCCCGGATTTTTAGGTTTAAAGATAAGAAAGTTTTAGTTTTTGCCCTTATTCTCTCAGTACATAGTCGCTACACCGGAGTGGTTGTTATGGCTGGAAAGAGGGCACCAAAATGAACATTTTTGCTTTTACAACTTTTGAGCTACCTCTAGTGGTTAAGGCAGTATAAAGTTAAGTTAAGTTAAGCCAAAACGATTTTTGGGGTCAAAAAATGGCCATTTTTGACGAAATCAGTTTTTTCAAAATTACTGCAAAATCTTACAGACAAATTCGGCTTATTTATACTCAATCGATACACCGTCCAATTGCGCATTTTATCAATACCTATTCGCTGGAGTTCGGTGCTTTACGCTAGGGAATTAGCCGAAAAACCATTTTGGCAAAATTGCGATTATTTTGTTATGAACATTGATTTCTCAAAAACTGTCCAATGGATTCGCGTGATTTTGGGCTGAATGAAAATTCGCTCTATTGCGGAGGGACATTTTTCTTGGTTTAAGTTAAAACATTTCCAGTTGTGATAAAACTGAACAGAAAGTTGCGAAATTTCGTGTCATCGCGCATTTGCCGGATTTTCTGGAGTACTGAGACTTGTTGAGCCAAATCCAAAAAATGTCCCTCGGCCCACATGTCCTTCATATTATGGCACAAGAAAAAATTTTGGCCGATTCTACAGTTTTGAGAAATCGATGTTCAAAAATTTTTGGTCTATATTCAGTCTGTCAGATGTCAGCATGTCGGAAGTTTTTTGCTATTTTTTGCCAATTTTGCTAGTTTCGTAAGCTCATGTTAATGTACAGATTATAAGCTTTAAAACTATGTATAAAGCTCTTTCCAACTCCCAAAATTGCGAAAGTTATAGCGTTTCGAAAAATCACCACAAAAGCACTGCACAAAAGGATACCAGCACCTTAACATGATTTTAGTCTTTGAAACAGATAATACTAACATGGTTGTGGTTGTGGATACCACAATCGCTGTTTCGTTTCTGGAATCAGTCTTCCTATGTGACGTCTTGTCATCGCTTTTCTCTTGATCTTGCACAGTTGTTTCAAGCAACATTGCACCACTATAACTCTTCGATGTCGTTGCTGCTGCCGTGCTTGCTAACAATGATGAA
Organism: Trissonchulus latispiculum; assembly: GCA_030248195.1. Taxonomy (NCBI): domain Eukaryota; kingdom Metazoa; phylum Nematoda; class Enoplea; order Enoplida; family Ironidae; genus Trissonchulus; species Trissonchulus latispiculum. The sequence continues at coordinate 29,224 of JASAND010021465.1, read as the reverse complement.
AATGGCAGAGTTAAATCAGAAATTGTCCGTGGTGGTAAATTAAAAGTCGTTAAAGCAGAAGATGCGCAATCCATGCAATTATTCTGTGCTGTCGTTTTCGTCATTATCGGAATAAATGTAGACTTTGTTGACCGTAATGTCACTTCTTTTGAATCCTTACTTTGATTCGTCCATTGCTGATTCTTCAGTGATTTTGGATCTTCAACATTTTAAATTACTGCTTGTATTTCGTCTGGATGTCTCGTACAAAGAACTAACATTAAATTCTAAGGGCCTTTTCGCGCAGGAGTTAAACTAGTTGAAAGAGTTAAACATTAACTCAAACCTTTTCGCGCACAGGGCTAAAAGAGCTTTTAACTAGCCTGCAGGATTAAGCAAGTTAAAAAATTTTAATTCTACTCATTTAATTTGCGCGCGAAAAGACCCTAAGAACAAAACTACCTACTCCAACTTTAGCACTTTATTTTGAATTTTCTGTTGGCTGCTGAGAGGCTTGACCACTTGCTCTGGTCTAACAGGGCCAACCAATGCAGAGCGTGGCCACGCTCCATTTTCCTGACTCAAACTCCCAGAAAATGCCATCAATACATGCGCATCCGTTGCATAAATGTTACTTCAAAAATTCGACATTTCGACAAATGTTTCACATTACCTGAACACTGGCACAAAAACATTGCATCATCAGCATCCTTGGAGCAGCTTGGCTCTTCAGTAACTTCGAAATACTTGCATTTTCCTTTGAATAGCTTATGAAGTGCATAATAAGGAGCAGATGCATCGGTTTGATAAGTCTTTCTTAAAGTACAGGTAGCATTAGCTACATTCATTAATTCCACCATAATCCATTTAATGTCGTCAAGAGGAATTTTCGTAATTCCGGAATAGTCGCACTGAAGATCAACAGCCCTGCAAGCTTTGGCACAATTTTTATTCACTTCTCCGAGCACATACATCTTTTCAGAGAACTTGACTGGGATTCCTATAATGGAAATTGCACTTTTTTTTCAAATCCATCTGATGGTTTCAATTCAGGCTATGTAAACCAAAATTTCTGTAATTGACACACCACAATCGAAAATATATCCGGACAAACTTCAATTCCATTACGCAATATTTAATGTATGAACTAACCTCACTCTTAAGAAAGTTCCAGAAGGAACTAGAGGAATCACTTTTACAGGTGATAAGGTTTTGCAGAAAATACAGATCGAAATTTGTAATTACGTAAAATAGCGTAAGTAATTACGTATGTGTAGCTCTTATACCAGGGCGGGCAACCAAGAAGAAACCGGAGAAGATATCCCATATGGGAGGGGAGGCGTCAGGCACCCTTGTATCCACAAAACTAGAAGCTAGGAGAAAGAAAGAAAGAGGATGGTTCAGCTTTTCATTCACAGTCGAAAGTAAAGAATTGGCCCAGCCGAGAATCGAACCACGGCCCGTCGGATTCCAAGACAGACGTGCTACCACACACCACAGAGCAATCAGCTGAACTCCCATATCAGGCTTATCAACATTCCTATGTCTGCTTCCCTTACATCTCCCCAGGTTTCTTTTAAGACGCACCCCGCGGCTTTCTACTCAAATTTCTACCCAACTGAACTTTCAATCCAACCGAGAGAGCACTCAGCTCAGGGCATTCTGAGTCCAAGAGGTCCGTGCTACTCACATTCAAAAGAACCATTTTAGATTCAGCCTATGCCTATGCCTGCTTCCCTTATACATAAGGGCGTCATAGTTTTTGAAGACTGAGATTTTTTGAAATTTTTCAAATTTTCAGTCTACAAAAGCTGCTTCCTGCTGTCAATATATTTTCTGGAGCGACCGGATATTTCTGTAGTATAGGCAGTAGCGATAGTGCTCAAGGCCTCAGTGATCGGCAATATCGATCCGATCCGCGATCCAGGGGCCGGATCGGATTGGTAGGCCTAATGGCTCGGTCCGAATCGGATCGCTTGAGTCTGTCGGATCGGCGATCGATCCGACTAGATTCCAACTACCACATAAATTTCAATCCTAACTTGACGCACAAGGGTGACTAATTATTTTCAATTCCTTTCAATTTGTGCTCCGTTTCGTGCGCAAACTGCTCAGCACAATATTTTACCACCGCAAAGCTTGCTGTCGGAAGCATTGCATTTCTTATTAAAAGCTGTGTAGTTTAGCATTTAATTTTTAATACTTATATAAAAGTTTTACACTGCTCTGTTGCGTATTATGCTATTCATTAATGGAAATAAAAGAATGAATGAATGAATTAAAGGTTAACTCTTCTGATGTTGCATGATGTTAACATTTCGGTATGAAGCTTAATTGTGTGAAGATGCTAATTCTGGCTTAGTTTTCAAAATTTGAAGGATTCAAAATTAAAGCGCATTAAAATGGCGTGATTGTAAATTTTAACACTTAGTCTAACTAGTCCATTTTAGCTGCTGTTCAAGCGAAAAAGCTAAAACAAAAAATTACGCCAACTTACTTGAGTTCCTGTCAGCAATTTAAAAAACAGTTTCAGTTTTATAAACTGGAACTTCTAATTCTGCAAACTTTTTGCACCAAGTTGAAATTAATTTTCAACCTTTTTCTTTTTCTTTCTCAGAAAACTTCGCGTTTTAATTGTACATACTCTTTAAAAAGCTTAATATTCTGTTCCGTAGCCATAATTGTCCAACTCACGAATCAAATTTTTATACGTTTTCTTAATTTTGATAATTTCTCACAATTATGCATTTGTGTTTCGTAATGATGAAACAAAGCAATTTCAGTGAAATTATCGAGTAAGGTGTTGTTTTACAATACAAAACCCAAACCCAAACCGGCTACACCTGGGTTTTTGCAGAAGCCAGCTCGGATCGGATCGAGCGATCCAAGACCTGGATCAGATCGGATCGACAAATAGTTTTGTTTGATGGATTGCGACAAACTTTTTACCTACCGATCAGATCCACAAAGGCCGTCATGTCACCAATTGTCATTAGCTGTCAAAATACTTGTCACCGTGTAATGATTGCGTTCTGTCATCAGGTTAAAGTTGCGTAAAAAGTTAAGCGTTAAAGTAGCTCTGAAACATCATATATACCTACTGCCTAATTTTGATTAACCATTTTCAAATCACTGGCGTTGAAACTGCTGATGATAACTGATGATTAACTGCAAAGTAAATTACCTAAGGCACAAGAAATTGTTTCAAGAATGTAGCCTTACTTTTATAGCACGTCGGTGGACTTCTATCCCAAACTAGTCCCCAGCATGTTAGCATGTTCCAACCATTCAGAGCCCAAGGACCTGTGCAGGAAAACCGGGCAATAACAGCTTTGGCCGAATCTCTATATTTAATCGTTGTTACGTTATTATTTGCTGGCTCAGGAAATTTAGGACAAAGCAGCCTTCCTGAAAAATAAGTAACATAACTTAGGATTTTAATTAGGTATGTAATTGTGATTAAAGCCCGGTTCACACTGCACAAGGTTTAAGGTTTAAGGTTTATGGTTTAAGGTTTAAGGTTTAAGTTTAAACTTGTTTATTTGTGCTGAAGTGTTCACACTGGAAGGTTTATGGTTTAAGGTTTAAGGTTTAAGGTTAAACTTGTTTATTTGTGCTGAAGTGTTCACACTGGAAGGTTTAAGGTTAAGGTTTTAGGTTTAAGGTTTAAGGTTTAAGCAAGCCGAGTTAAAAATAGTTTAACTCTGTATTTAGGTTTAAGCTTCCAATGAATTATATATGAGGGGTTTAGTTAATATTTTCAATCATATGCATACTAGAATCTCTTACTTATAAACAGAACTAAAAAATTTCAAAATCCATTGAGATTTGAGTGCACACTGGGTGATATAAAAATCACGTGATATTCAGACATTCGTTAAACCTTCCCCCTCAACTGCTTAAGGTGCTGGTATCGTTTTGTGCAGTGCTTTTGTGGGTATTTTTTGAAACGTCATAACTTTCGCATTTTTGTGAGTTGGAAAGAGCTTTATACATCATTTTAAAGCTTATAATCTGTAGATTCTCATGAGAGAACGAAACTAGTAAAAATCCGCAAAAAATTGCGAAAATTTTCTGATATATATACTGACATCTGACAGGCTGAATATAAACCAAACATTTTTGAACATCGATTTCTCAAAACTGTGGAATCGGCCAAAATGTTTTCTTGTGCTGTCCTATAAAGGACATGTGGGCCGAGGGACATTTTTTTGGATTTGGCTCAACAAGCCTCAATACTCCAGAAAATCCGGCAAATGCGCGGTGACACGAAATTTCGCAACTTTGTATTCAATTTTCTCGCAACTTTCGAAGTTTTAGATCAAACCAAGAAAAATGTCCCTCCGCAATAGTGAGACTTCTCATCCTGCCAAAAATCACGCGAATCCATTTGGTAGTTTTTGAGAAATCGATGTTCAAAACAAAATAATCGCAGTTTTGCCAAAATGGTTTTTCGGCCAAATCTCTAGCTTAGAGCAACAGACTCCGGCTAATAGGCATTGATAAAATGTGCAATGAGACTGTGTATCGATCGAGTATAAATAAACCAAAATTGTCCATACGATTAGGTAGTAATTTTGAAAAAACTGATTTTCTCGAAAACGGCCATTTTTGGACCCCAAAAATCGTTTTTTGCTTATACTGACTTAACCACAAGAGATAGCTCAAAAGTTGTAAAAGCAAAAATGCTCATTTTTGTTCCCTCTTTCCAGCCATACCAACCAATCTGGTGTCTCGACTATGTGCTGAGAGAATAATGGCAAAAACCAAAAATTTCCTATCTTTGCAAGTAAAAAAGTGGGACTGGTCCCAGAATGTTAAAGAGCACTGAAATAGTACAGTTGGAAAGTTTCATCCACTTTCATAAAGAATTAAAGCCTATAGGATCAAATTTACACAAGACGATACCAGCACCTTAAGCCTTAAACCTTAAACCCTAAGTCTTAAACCTTAAACCTTAAACCTTAAACCTTATGCAGTTAGGGTTGTGCCGGTAAGAAATTTCTCGGGCCGGGCTCGGGCTCGGGCCGAACTGTTTCTTCGGTTCGGGCTCGGTTCGGGCCCGGGCCAGCCCGAGCCCGGCCCGAAGCCCGAGGCCCGAGTCAAGGCCCGAGCGGCCCGAACCGATTCACGGCCCGAGCAGCCCGAGCGGCCCGAACGGCCCGAACCGATTCGCGGCCCGAGCAGCCCGAGCGGCCCGAACTGATTTGCGGCCCGACCAATACGAGCAGCCACAGGGCCCCAATCTCCCAAATCAATTCACGGCCAAACCGGACAGAACTGTGAGAGCATCCCTCTTACTATGGTCATGCCCCAAGTATATCAGCCCAAAATCAACATGACCAGACGCACAAACCTACACGACCTAAACCGACATAGCTACGCCGGCAGAAAAGACTCAGTGATGATACGTGATCGTGATACAAAATAACCCTAAGCACCATCATCCTAACTTAAGTAAGTCCTTCAATGTCAATCAACCAAACTGTTCCATTTAGTCAAGCACTACCTGACCTAAAATTCAACGCAAGCAGGCATTTTTACCATATCAGATACAAAACCAAAAAATTTTTGTAATTCCTTAATCCTCTTTGTATATTGGATTTGTCTTCTTTAGACAGACCAACCATTATCACCAAAAATTGAAAGCAAAAGGAACCAACACGCACACACAGTATACACTTAAATTCAGACTAAAACTAGTCCTAGCAAAGCCTAGCGTCAATGCACTGTGAGAAAGTATGTCCAGGCTCTAGCAGCCTCTCAAAAATCAATAATTCCGGCAATATGCAAGTATTGGATATGAAGGCCCGAACGGCCCGAGCGGCCCGAACGGCCCGAACGGCCCGAGCGACCCGAACGGCCCGAGCGGCCCGACTCGGTTCGGGCTGGCAGAAGCACTCGGTTCGGGCTCGGTTCGGGCCGCTGAATTTATTTCTCGGGCCGGGCCGGCCCGGGGCCGGCCCGAGCCCGAGCCCGAACCGAGCCCGAGGCCCGATTCACGGCCCGAGCACAACCCTATATGCAGTGTAACCGGGCTTAACAAAAAGCAAATCGCAAGTACAATCAATTGGCCCATGCCGCCCAAGTATACATTCCCCCTCACCCAGCTGCACAAAGTGTAACTTTTTTGTGCCAGTTTTCAAAATTATGTTTTCTTAGCATGGGTGAGTTGGGTGAGTTGGGTGAGTTGGGTGAGTTGACAAAAGCAAAGCATGACTAGAGCGTATAGAGATTTGATCACATGCTATAGTATGTGCTAAGCGTAAAGATTTGATCGCACACTACATATCTGTTTACAAATCGACCAGCCCAGACGCGTCCAGTGTTGGCGCAAGCATCAGCATCATTGCTCCCGAGAAGGGGAGGTATACCACTCTATGCCCAAACGAAGGAATGGTCCTATTTTGCAGACTAGACCTCAAGAAACGTGTCTAATAAGTAAGAAAATCTTAACGCATCAAAATACCATCATGTACCTGGTATCCGGGGGGGGAGGCCCCTTGGTTTACTTTTTTCCTCTGATTAAAAATGTGCTGTTTAATCTTAAAAATTTTGAGAAAAAACAACAGCTTGCCAGCAAAAGGACCAGATCACAAGAAGTTTCAATTTTTGCTAGCCCAACTCACCCAACTCAACCAAGCTGAAAAAGTGAAACTTTTTGCACAAAGCCCACAGCATGCCAACTAGAGGATCAGATCATAAGAAGTTGCACGTTTTGCTCACCCAACTCACCCAACTCACCCAACTCACCCAACTCACCCAGCTCACCCAAGCTGAAAAAGCGAAACTTAAAACATCAATAACAAAACCTAACTATGATGGCACGAAACGATCAGGACTGGACACAAGCTGTAACTTTAAGGTGGAAATTCTGTACTTGGGCCCAACATGCACTTTTTAGCGATAACACCATATTATTAATGTGAATCTGGTAGAACGCTGGGCTAATCTGTATTTCTAAGCGTTGCATTCTGCACTTTAAGGATTACAACACGGAAGTTGAACCAACAGTATAAAAACGCAAAAATATATAGTGTAGACAATCAGTAAACTTTTTATTTCCTGTATGCGCCATCCAGCTTGAATTCAAATTGAAACCAAAACTTAGTTCATTAGTTCACCTGCATGTGAAGAAAGTGTAGCTCAATCGCTAGAGAGTGAGATCACCGTTGTACTTAACCAAAGGTGGTTTAACTGGTTGAACTGTCAAAATTTCGTTTAAAATTCAATAGAGGATAATTGATTGATGACCGATCGTGGTTTTCCTGGCCAACCATCATTCAACTGGCTACAGGACGGCTCGAAAGGAACTTTCGGTGGACAGAATGGTTAGCCGGCCAACAGAGCTCTGCAGCTGCATGGCATGACATGTGTCGGCTCATAATAGTCTTAAATGTCTAATCCCTGGAAAAACAGCACGATTCCAAATATTGCTACTGACCCCGCACCCGAAAACCTGAAGAAGGCGCAGATGGATAATTAGAGCGTGGATAGGTGTCAGGAATTAAGGGGTTATATGACGTAAATTAAGTATAAATTTTATGCTTATATGTGTTCATCACTCGCATCAACATGCAACATCATTTCCTAAATCCACACTTGCTTCCACACCCAGAGCCAGAACCCGAATTCGTTATGCAACCCAACAGTGGTGAATTTATACGGCTTTAGTGAATTTAATAGACACTTACCATGGGCTGCGCCTACAATTTAAGAATAGCTGAGGAACAGCGGAAGACTAAATACCAAATTCCAGTTCAAAAATTGGATTGATTTTCTGCTATTCCGCAACTAACATAATTCTTTAACTTACTTGGTGCAGTCCAGTATTAATCTCTTCAAATGTTCATAATTACAACGTTTTCTTGATACATTCTGCGTTTCACACTGTTCAAAATGTATCTGCTGGGTCGAAAACGGTGCCACTCTTATTTAACTTAAACCATGGCATGGTTTGACATCCGCAGACCTAAGTCATACTCACAGCCCAATCTTTGATTCCCGCGACCGGTTAGTTTTCATGTTCGGTGATCAAACATTATGTTTACATTGCAGAACATTGGTTGCCACTTCCCTCTGTGTCTGCTGCGTGTGGCTGTGTGGCTCCAAAAGTAGGTTTCACTGGAGCTGATGCCGCAGCCAAAACTCCTGACTTCACTCATCTCTTTTGTTACGAGCAATTGCGAAGTATATTTTTAGTAGTATACTCACTGTAGTATTAAAGTATACACAGTTCGACCAAATTTAGGACCATTTCAACTTTCTACGTATGAAAGGAACAAGTTAGGTTACCTAACCAACATCTTATTTTTTCCGAGATTTTATTCGGAATGAAGTTAACTCAAGATAGCAGGCCGGCCGTTTTTGGAACATTAGACGAAAATATTTGAAAGATCGTTTCGCCGCCGTATCTACTGCTGCTACTAGACAGTGACTACGGAACCTTCCCCAGCAGCCGAAACCGAAAGGATGCGAAAACGGATGTCCCGTCGTTTATGAAGCAACCTGCGGTGGCCAACCTCACGTTACCACTTGAGACCTACGCCGACACCAATCCGCCTTGGTTCAGCCTATCACACCCGAAATTGCAGATGTCGACTGACATTAACTTGTACAACATTGACATTGTCATGAGCGTTTTGATTGTCGAGTTTATAAAACAATACTAAATGTAGCTTAGCTTCAACTACTCTTTGTAATCTTCGATGATTACGGTGAAATTTTTCCGAAGACAAAACTTTCAGCGCGACACCGACAGGACACATACATGTTGCTGAAGATGACTACGGATTTTGCATCGGAAGTGGGGCTCTAACAGCACTTCCGACATTTCCTGCATACTTACCGACAGCGGTGCCATAACATGATGAAAGCAGTAAAAATAGTCGTAGTAGTTTCATTTCGTAAGAATCAGCTTATTCTAAAAAAATTAAAATCAAATCCAAACTCGAAACGCCAGCAAGTGATAATGTACTGGCCCCTGAACTAGAATTCTGCGGTTTCCTCGTGTAATATTTGCTCTACAATATCTAAAATGTTTCTGCCAATTCCTCCTTCCCTACACCGTTAGACAGTCATCTATTCATTAAACCTAAGGTGAACCAATCAAAACTTCGAATCAGAAGACCGAAATTAAGACAAGCAATTTTATCTTGCACCGTGAGTGAAAGACGAATTACAAAACAGATGAACCTATTTTCAGGACTAACTTTAACTTAATAACCATCTCAAAATCAGTTTCTATACCACTGCCCTTTCTGTAAGCAAAGGATTTTACTGAACACAATTACTGAATGAAGAAGACCAGGATTTGATACTCAGGCTATCACTCAACCCACCATAGAAGAAGACCAAATATATTATTATAGCTCATAAAACTATGTCATAGTGCCACTAAATTTCTTTTCACTTAGTCGAGAATTAAATTAGTATGTCTCAAGATTTAAGGACCCACCTAACCAACTACAAACTGCTACTAAATAATCTTTAATTTAGAGAATCACAGAGATTTGCAGAAATAGGACACAGAATGTATAAAAATAAAATTTACATTTAGAACAAAAACATTTTCTGTAAACAGCGGTTCCTGCTCTAACAGAGCAATAAAGTACAGGACAAATTTAGACATAATTCCAGTATTGTGTAGATGTGATAAAATGCCATCGCCTGGACAAATCTTGATCTTTTATCGGTCAGACAGGCTGCTTCTGTTCTCCAGCAGAAGTGGCCTCGACAGTCATCGGTTCCACAGAGATATTGACGGCTCGAGCCAGACCCATCACGTCCCCGCTATCACACATTTTGAGGGCCTCCTCCATGTGGGGCGCAGCCTGAGTTCGAATGGCAAACCGCAGCGTGGACCAGATGCTGTCGGACATGCCCGGACTTCCCGCCTGATTCGACGGGCCCAGGCCCCGGTGCTGCATCACCAGAGCATGAATGAAATGACGAATAGCTTCCCTGAAAGACAAAAAATGCACAAACACTTATGCTGCAGTAAAACACACACCTACAGTTAGCTGAGTCTGAGCAATAACGAAACTTTGTCTGTACCATCATTGCAGTCTCTGCCGGTTCCAGGAAAAATACTAACAATTTATACTTTTCTAAAATTATACTATATAAGGGTATAAATTAAATGAATGCAAATTTGTTACAGCATACGACTAGTGCTCGGATCTGTTCCACTGTAACCGGAACCGGAACCGGAAGGATTTTTGGAAACGGAACCGAACCGGTAGCATTTGGTTCCAGTTCCAGTGTAATGTGAGTAAGCTGTTTTGAAAAATGTTAAGTTTTCTGCATGCAAATTTAGAATATTTCTTTAGCATTTGAATTTAAGTTTTGACCCTGCAAGTTTTAAAATTTCTCTAGCTTCTGAATTTAAGTTTTGAGCCTGAAAATTCATAAAATTTCTTTAGCTTTTGAGACTAAGTTTTGAGTTTGAAACATTTCTCTAGCTTTTGAAAGTTGCTTTCTGGGAGTCCACCGAAACCCATTTTGTGGTAATACTCTCCATCAAGTATGAGTTTAGCTTTTTCTTGTATGCTTATGTTGGCAAGATACCCACCTACGGCGTCAGTAATTGAAGCTGATGATTCCTTTCCTATTGGAGTCATCAACTTTAAAACATTTTTACTCATTGATTACTTGGAATTACCTTTTTATTTTTGCAGACCGGAAGAAATTTTAGTGGGACATCAGTTTCGACATTCGGTAACTCACTCAACAGCTCGGAAACCTTTTCTGTTACTATAAACTCACTCTTCGTTATGAAGAAATTTTAGCATAAATTCCGGGTTTATAACGACAAAATAAGTTAACTGACTATCGAACCGTAGAAAAGCGTTGAAAGATATTGCTAATAACAGAAATATAGATTTTCGCATTATTCTATCAGTAGACAGTCGAGTTGCAAAATAGCTTATTTTGGCTGGAATGAGGGCACAAAAACGAACTTTTTTAAAACTATTGAGCTATTTCTAACGGTTAAGTAGTATAAGTCAGGAGGGCTACCATTTTTAAAGAAATCAGTTAATTCAAATTGAAGTACAATACAATATTGGTTTATTTATACTTTTTACTTGACCCATTATACATTTTTCCATTGCACATTTTATCACCACACATTTGCACATGCCTATTCCGAACAGTAATTTCAGCAGAATTTATTGCTTTGAACATCGACTTTTCAAAAAACTATTTGACGTATTTTTTGGCTAAAGTTTTTCAGTCGTTAGAAAAGTCAATGCGATGTGGGAAATTTTGTGTCATCGTACATTTGGCGAATTTTCTGGACCTGACCCGCTGAGTGAAATCCCAGAAAAAGCCCCTGGACCCAGATATATGCCCCCGTATAGTAGCGTGTTGGCCAGTACTGCAGTTTTGAGAGATCGTGTAAAGATTGACGGGTCTGTAAAGTCTGCATTTGTAAAGTCTCCATAGTTGAGATAATCTGAAGATACACTTGTTAATGTTAATATCAAAAAATTAGTTAACTTAGGATTGAATTGGCTTTTGACATCAACTTGATATCAGAGAAAATGAAGTTACCAACATTAAATTGTGAAAAAGGAGGCATACGAACAAGTCAAATTTGCGGTCAGTGCAATCATAAAATAATGTTTAATGACTGCACCAGCTAGTCAACTGTCCGCAGCCAACTGCAGGGTCTAACTCTCGAGTCGCTGTGTTTGTAGCTTAAGTAGTGTTTATCACAACAAAGCAAACTTATGAAGTTTACCGCACAGCTACGCACAATTAAGAAATCACAAGCACGTGACAACGTTGGGACTTCCAATTTATATAAAAAATTTTGAATTTCTAAGTATTTTTAAAAAGTCTCAATTGGAACCGGAACCGGAAGCTAGAACCGGAAACGGAATCTGAACTGGTGCTCTGGAACCGGGACCGGAACTGGTTTCAAAAATCGAAACCGGTCCGAGCACTACACACGAGAGCTGTTAACTCAAAATAAGAATTGGGAAATTAATGTAAACCTCACCCATTGCATTAAGGTAATGCAAATTAATGCCTATATCAAAAAAATTAAGTGACCGGAAAAAGCATAACCTGAAATTGTGCTACGAGTCCTTTTAAATTTCTCAAAATGTATCTGATCATCAGGGATGCACCCAGGATTTTGAAAAGGGAAAGGGTCGAGCCAGAAAATATCTTGCCCCCGTCCAAGCAGTTGAAAAATTATTTAAATTATGAAAACTTCCTATGGAAATGGAAACCTGTAGTGTATAAATATTTGAATAAAAAGTCGAGAAATGTTTCGAAACAATTATGACAAAATTTCGTAATGAAAACCTTTAAAACGGTATTAAAAGTTGAGAAGTTTTTTAAAACTAGAAAATTAAACTGTGGAAACCTTTGAAAGATTTTTGAATAAAAATTTGAAGAATTTTCGACATGAAAAAATCCACGATAGAAAATTTTAGTAAAGATAAGATTGAAAGACCGACAAAATATTTTGAAATTATCAATAATATGTGACGGAAATCTTTAAAAGGTGTTTGAAATACGAACGCGTACTCTGGTATATACTTCATCAAAATATGTATAAACGCACATTATATACTAATTAAATTAAAATTGAATTCAGACACAAATGCTCTGCAGGAGGGATAAATTTAAAATTTCAGATAAAAACGTCACAGGCGCGAAAATTTTTAATCAAAATAGACAGATGCCACAGGCGCAAAAAGGTAAAAAACTTTCAGCTGGAAAAGCGCCGCAGGCGAAAAAAATTTAAGAAAATGAGGCAGAAAACGCTGCTGACGCGAAATGGTTCGTATTTTTTAGTTTTATGAATTGAAAATAGCTGACTTTTTGCTTACTCTCAAAAATTCCGTGGTAGATCGGACAAAAAGGAAGGGGTCGGTACCCCCAAAACCCCTCCCCTGGGTGCGCCCATGTTGATCATCAAACGTACTCATAGGCTTTTAGATTGACACAAGCAATGCCCAGATTGTATCGAGCTCGGACGAAACCCGGATACTGATCCAAGGCACGATGATAGGCAGCCACGGCTTCAGCAGAACGACTACCATTGGCAAGAGTGGCTCCCAGACGATTCCAAAGACGGGCATCCTACAAACATTGTACCAAAATCCACACATCAAAAATAATCTTTAAGTCCACTTACGAGGGGTTACACATCAGAATGTATGCTGATAATACCAAAATCCTGATAACGAAATTTTAATTGCATAAAAAATTACCCATACTCAACACATAGGACAGCATGCTTTCTACTACCAGCTAACAGTTTAGAGATCAGCAACTTCGTCACCATCTTCTTCAATAAGTAGTGAGTGTATAAGCCCGATTCAAACGCACTCTTAAAACTTTGCTACTACCAAGAGTACGTAAGAGTATGACCAGCGTCATACGCTATGTATTATGAGCTAGCTACATCTTCTGTACGCTATCAGCTGACCCTGCCCCCGCCATAAATCAACCACGCCTTGACCCCGCCCCGATACAAGTGCATGGTCCAAACGGGGATCGGGGTCTATGCTAGTATGCTCACACGTTAAGCTTGACGGGGGCCCAATCTGTGTACGGGATCTAAGCTTGTATGATTTACACTTCTGTGTACGAAACATAGAAGCACGAGCCCGATCCCCCATTTAGACCCCGTGCATGAGGGGCGGAGTGAGGGGTCTGATTTACGGGGCGGGGTCACCCGATAGCGCGCAGAGCATGTAGCGAGCACATAATGTATATAGTATGACGCTTGTCATACTTTTATGTATTATCAAGAGTACATAATATAAGAGTGTGCCACTAGGCAAGCTCTCTGTTACCAGAGCAAAAACTATGCTCTGTTCGCTAACGGCTGATCCCCCCACAAATCAGAACCTAGTGACCCCCGCAAATCAGTGCCTGGTCGAAACGGGGTACACTCACTCGCTCTTTGCTTGTGTGTTAATGCTCGAAACACAACCAGTGCGTGCGCAAATTTTGTGCCAACTTCGAGCTTTAGAACACAAGCATAGGGTGCGAGTTTCTTTGAAGTGATGGGTCTGATTTGCGGCAGCCGTTAGCGAACAGAGCATCGTTTTTGCGGTGATAACATAGAGTGTGCCTAGTGGCACATTCTTATATTATGCACTCTTGGTATTATGTACTCTTGACACTACGTTATCTAGTACCCTGGTAGCAAAACAAGAGAGATGTGTGCCATAAAGAAATTACCTGAGGATTGAGTTGAAGTGCCACCTGAAAACAGTCCACAGCCTTCTGATAATCACCAGACATGTTATAAAGAACTCCCAACGCGTTCTGAAACATTTTGCACACAATAATACATAACAGTCATAGCTTACATTTAATATATTACGCAATTCAGGCATTATTTCGCTAAGGTAAAATTTATGACAGTATCACAAAACTTCAGAACTATTGGACAACGTTTCGCAATTTCGCAAAAGGCTTCCTTAAACTTTGCATAACCAGGTCATCCAGCATTTGTTTACCCAAGTCTAGAACGCCAGCAGAATTTCATTAGCTCAAGTTGCACTCAAAAGCAATAATGCTACCTGTAACTCAGGATCAGCGGTGCCACCAGACCGCATGGCGCTCAACAGCTGATCTTCAACTTCCTTCAAAAGTCGCCTGCAACAAAACGAAAAATTTAAGTCGCCTGCAGTCAAACGAAAAGCGTATTTACGGATTTATAATATTTATTAAAGTAGTTAAAGATTGAATCGCTACCACAGATAAGCTTTCAAGTGAAAGGATTGGAGATGACAATTGTGCAATAACTACATTCCTATTTTGAAATAAAGATCCTAGGCGCTATAGTAAGTAGCATTTACTTTTATAATTTCTTTCATCATTCAAATATTTCACTGCTGACATTCTAATCTTTATTTAGCCAATGCACCCATAGCTATGATTAATTAATTAATTAATAAAATTAACTTAAATTAGCAAAATATGATATATACTACAAGAGCCACCAATTTATGCAGAACTCAAAGCCATCTTCGTTTCAACAAGCTGATGGACCACACATTCTCAACCGGTGCAGCAACTATATTACAGAGTAGACTTACGGGTCCAAAAAGGAATGTGTAAACGGATTTCCGGAATGGGCGGCAGAGTCATCTGGAGATTTCGGATCCGGATCCGGATAGGCATATCTCGGATTTCGTTGAAGCCAATCACGAAGTGCCCGACATCCATCTCCGTAGGCCGATTCGTTGGTATAGGAAACGGCCAGGGACAGCAGGGCTTCCAGATTATGTGGGTCCAGTTCAAGGCAGCGCCTCAGCGCAGCAATAGCCTTCAGCTCCTGCTCATTCTCTGCCTGCGCTCGGCCCAGCCACTGCCAGACCTACAAATAGATCGCAAGAACAAACAAGTAAAGTAGGAAAGTGGTAATTTACGACATCAATAAAGTATTTAGATCAGGTAAGGAGAAACTGCGCCAGACCCTATTTGATGGATAGGATATATCAGTGCAGAAAGGTTGCACTTGTCTGTTATTATTTTGTTGCTTGTTTAATTTAATTGAACTGAATTGAATTGAATCAAGGAATTAGGATATTAGCAGAAAACGTTTATTCTGCACGAACACATTACAAATTGCAATTCGTATGCATATAAGTGAACGTCTTCAAGGGCCCCCTTTCTACGGACGCAGCCATCATCTGAAGTGACACCCTTGGGTCGACTGTGTATGCGGGAATAAGGACCGGCATCCCTTGTCTAGGGGTAACCTTTACCTTTATCTTTTAATATCAAACATTCATACAACAGAAACTATGTCACTAGAGTATGTCTATGCTCGGCATGGAAACGCCTTGCTCCCTGCAACTCAGACCCTAAACCAGCAACCTATAAAAAAGGTAAAGTGACCCCTGGAGAGAACTCCAACCTACAAAGGTTAAGGGTGCCGGTGCTTATCTCCGGATTCACAGCCCGAAGCCAGGAGCGACAACTCTAATGTTGACTACATCTGTGGAAGGGGGCCAGCCCTTCATCCGTCATTACGCCAGAACACAGACTCCTGTTACCTTCCCACCGCAGTGGTGCCCATTTACCGACCAGTTAAGAATAGAGAGCTGGGTTGGCCCACGGTGAACCGATACGTGCTTAGTCCCTTGCTCAAGGGGATTTGTGAAAGCCTTGTGGCAGCGGGTGTTCGAACCTAGGACCGTAAGATCTTTAGTCGAACACGTTACCACTCGGCCATCTCGGCACCATAGTTGTAAACCAGCAATCTATAGTTAGCCTACGCCTTTCCAAAGCTTACAGTAAACAGAACATTTGATTTAACATACAGTGGCGTTCTCAGGACTCTGTTTGGCAGCAGCCTCAAACAGTAGAATAGCCTTGGCCAGATCACCCTGGGCCAAACACTGCTGACCACGCTCAAAGGCATCCGAAACGCCATCATACGGATTGTCGGACTGAAGCTCGTAGTGCTGAAAATAAAAAAGCCAACATTGACTGTCACTAAAGTTGTGATGTGTACAGAAACTGACAACGTACCGTACCGTACAAGCAGTTAGACCGTACTAAACGACATTATTATTCTGACTAAAATACGATAACAATGTAGCGGAATTGTAATGTTAGTTTTTTTGAGAAATTCAGCCCATCAGACATCAGCGAAAACGACTTAGTTGCCATTTTGGACTATGCTGATGACATCGCAATGATGACGGCGAATGCAAACGATATGCAGCGATTGATCAACCACGTTGTACTGCATAGTGAACCTGTTGGGCTGAAATTAAACGCCGCAAAATGCAAGTACATCTCTTCAGTTGCTCTTATTTATGATCTAATGGTTGGGAATGATGTTATTTATTGAAGTATGACAGTATGGTGATGTACTGCTTTATGGGTTTGAGACTACTCCCGTTCGTCAAGCTGACATCCGCAAACTGGAAGTGTTTGAGAACTGCAACTCCAAACTTAGAGAACGTGCTGGGAACAGAACCCCAATAGAATCTCGCTTGCGACCAAACCGCCAGAAATGGCTTGGCCACGTTGCTCGAATGGATGAAAGACGGCTTCCAAAAAGATCATTCTTTGCCACCATTCCACCAGGTTGGAGGATGAGACGAGGCCGGCCACGCCAAACCTGGGAGCAAAATGTTCACAACGACCTGAGAAGTCCTATGGCCTTATACTCCATTGGCCGCTTCGACTAGAACGACACTGTAAAGACACTAGCAACGGACAGAGCTCAATGGAAGGAGATCAGCTCTTACGTTAACCAGAGGCCACCGATGTCTAAGGTTACCAAGTACAAGTAAGTAAGTAGCCCAGATCCCAATCAATGCCCCACAACAGACCAGACTAGTAATATCAGTCATATTCCTGATTTGGTGCTAATGCGTTTCTACAGAAAGCTAAAACCGTTAATAAACGACGGATGGAGGTCAGCGCACAATACACATTATAACAATAAAGCTTCAAATAAAATATCAAACATTGGAAACGGGCAAAATCGATGTATTTTTCAGTTTCGCCTGCGCTTATTCAAGTGAATTTTTCTCGGGGTGGGGTCGTTTTGAAAGGGGGCCCACGAGGGCGAACCATATTTTAATGAAGGGGGGGGGCAAAACTTTCAAAAAAAGAAAATTGCACTATTTCTATAGTATTCGCCGAATATTTAATTTTTAGTGCAAAATAAGCAAATTTAGTGTTACAATATGCAAAAATCGAGGGAAAATCTTGGAAGTAAAGCCGGAAATCTTTGAAAATTTTGTTTTCAGGGCAAAGTTGGTTACGAAAAGGAGCACCCACTTTTGAGAAGGCCAGGGGGAAATTTTAGGAAGAAGGTTGCTTATAGGCCACCGCCCCCCTTTCCAGTAGAATAAGCCCAGCTCATCTAACAACGCAGGGAATGATGATTTAACAAATCCGCTCAAAGCAAAGGCATAAACCTCAAATTCTCTGTTACTACGATAGGCATCAAATTCATCCAACCAATCGTGCTTTCCACTGGCCGCCAGATCACTCCATTCTTTCTCAAAATTGTCCCAGTATTCAGTGGCTGACATTGGACCTTTGGCAGCTCCCTGAAAGACAACACACAGGAATATAATGAGATATAACAATAATAAATCCTAGTATTAATTATGCTAATTTAACAATACACATGTGTACGCGGAGCACCCAGTTCAAATGCCTTTTCTGCAAGAACTTTACACTCTTGTTTCCTATCAAATTTCAACCTAACAAAAATAAAAAAATTATTAGTAAAATCAGTTTCAAAAAGTGAAATGTTGAAATTTGAGGTATATAAGTCTACTTCAGCAGTGGCTTCCTCCCAAGCGTTCTCCAATGTTTGCTCTTTTGATAATCCGTCAGCACCATCTTGCAATAGCTTCGCAAACTGAAACGGTAAAAGGACGACAAACAGAAATGACGAAAACCTAGGGGGAGGGCAATGGAACCGCCTTCGAGAGAAAACTGATGGACACGAACCCCATCAAATGGAAATAGCACAGGTGTTCCCTGGCATCAGTCTGGTCAACGGCGCTATATGGTTTCCAATTTTGAGGGAACGCGGGGCCGCGCGGATCCTTTCCCTTTCTGTTTTTATGTTGTTGTTGTTGTTGTTGTTGCTTCCGGCCACCTGACCAAAGTCAATCGACCCGGGAAAGCCCCACCAGGGTGGAGCCGTCCGCATTCCCGGAAAAAGGCTAGGGCCTCCAGGGGTCTATCCCAGAGGGCTTTGGCTGAGGGGGATGGGCCCAGGTGGAGAACACGGGCCCTGTTAGCCTGAGGGCAGGAGGAAATGAGGTGTTGCAGGGTGTCTTCTTGGCCTGGACAGAACCTGTAGTATGGTCCGCTGCTGCCCCGATGCGGTGCAAACATATTTGGCCCAGTGCTCCAGCTTCGAGTTAGAGATGACGCTCCTGGCTTACCTGCATGCTTCTTTCCAATCTTCCAGCTTGGCCGGGTCACGGCGAGCTTCGGTGGATAGGCGTTCACGCTTTCTGATGGCATCGTCGGCTTCCTGGCTCCACCAGGGAACAGGGGTTCTGGAGTCCCCAAGGGAGCGCTGGCGTCCTGGGCCTCGGTGACAGCGTTACTAAAGAGATGGACTGGCTGGGCGAGCTTTAGGTCAGATGATGTCGGCTAGCTTCTCATCGAGAAGCTTTTCGAATTTAGGCCAGTCCGTTTTTGCTAGCCGCTGGTAGTGTTTGAGGCCGGCCGGGGTTTCACCGGCCGGCTGCCGGCCGGCCGCCGGCCGGACGATCGCCGGCCGGCCGGCCGGCGGCCGGTGAGCCCGTAGGCCGGCCGGTGGCCGGCCGGCCGGCTACCGGCCTAAAGCAGTTTGCAGTGCAGTTATTATAACTGCTAAAATATTTAAAATATTTATTTTCGGATGTTATCTGAGAAAAATAGCACAGTAGAGCATACAAAATTAGCAAAACTAGATTTTGAGTCCAATTTTAAGCTTAGTTGCCCTATTCTGTAAATTTCTGCTTGGTGATTTGTATCCCAGCCGGCGGCCGGCCGGCCGGCGGCCCGGGCGGCCGTGCCCCGGCGGGCCTCGCCGGCCGCCGGCCGGCCGGCGAGCAAAAGTCGTCGGCCGGCCGCCGGCCGGCTTAGGCCGGCCGGCCTCAAACACTAGCCGCTGGTGCTTGATTTTCTTCTTCACACGCGGCCCAGCCGCGTCAATCGAGTGCTAGATTGGGTGGTGGTCCGAGTCTCCAGGCGAAGCGTCCACCGCCCAGCTGATGGAAGGGACTAAGGAAAAATCGGCAGCTGAGACATCAGGTGCTGAGTCGTTCCCGGTGACGGGGTTGGTTCGCGTCCTCGATCCATCATTTACCGGGGCAAGAAGGCCTTTGGCCTCCATCCAGGCTTCGATGGCGTCACCCACTGCATCTGCTGAGTGAGTGGAGTTGCCATAAGGGGCTATGCCCGTTGATGTCACCTAGAACCAGTGACACCCTGCAGGCTGGCAGGGAGAATGGGTCGAACAGCTGCTGTCTACCGTCACCCGGCGATCTAACCACCGGCGGAACATAGATGTTCGTGATAGTCAGTTCCCTGCCTTCGTAGATTCGGACTGTGACAGATTCTGTGGTCCTGCGGCAGAGGCACGATGGGGAATGGTGTGATGTTGGATTCCATGTCTGACCAGGGTGGCTACACCGCCTCCGATTTTGCCTCCCTAGGCATTCGGGTTCCTCTTCACCGTACGGTCAGCTCTATATGTGTAGTAGCCTTTGATACTGAAAGGCTTAGCCGGCTGCAGATGAGTTTCTTGGAGCACCAGGACATCCACCTTTTTGCTGTGAAGCAATTTTTCCAGTTCAGCCTTTTTGCTGACACTGAGCCCGTTTGAGTTCCATTGCAGTATCCGTAAGGGCCGAGCGGACTGTTTGATTTTGGGGTGTCGTTGGCGAGGGATAGGCGGTGGGTTACGACCACCAGTGGTGGCCGCAGCAGCAGCAGCAGCTGCTGCTGCAGGTGCAGCGAGGGCAGGGGCGGCAGTGGGGGGAGTGGGTGGGGAGCCAACGGCCGGGGTACTTTGGAGGGGGCTAGTTGGAGCGGGTGGTGGCGGACCAGGCGTACCCTGGAGGGTACTGGGTGGAGTGGGAAGACAACGAGAACAGGACCATCCATTGGAGTTGGCAGCCAGTAACTGCCTGACCGTAAAGCCCAGACAGACTCTGTGTGGCCATTGGCCACATTTCGCGAACGCTATTGAGTAGTCCTTCCTGTTTACATTTACACCACAGGACCCGCAGGGATAGGTAGTAGCAGGGCCTGGGTTTTCCTCTACATCTCCCGCCAAAATCAGTAGCCGGCGCCAGAAGGCGGGGTTGCCTGGGCCGGCATCGAAAAACTCCCTTGGGCTGACCAAAGGAGAATCCTGCCTTCCTTGAGAAGGGAAGAAAAAAGGGTTGCCATCCCGGGGCGGGGGCTTGGGGCACCACATCCCAGGAAGTTCCACCTTTCCACCACGTTGAGGCGACAACATCGGACAGGGTTTTTATCTTCAGTCATGTCGGAGCTGGATAGCTTCTGTCCTTAAATTATGCTACTGAGCGGGTGCACCTCTTCTATCGCCCTATTCCGGGCTTCCCTTTGTGGTCTGCCTTGCAAAGACGTATGCTGGATACACAATCCGCTTGGCTTGCCGCCAAGGACGACGACGACGAACACATAGCAACCTCATCACAATAAACATTACTGCAAGTAAAAAACAATGCATCAAAGATAAAAACGCTAGGATAAAAACATCAGCCCTAAAATCACTAAGGCAAAAAGCCCTCTCGCAGACAGAATTTAGACGGATATCTTCATGCTTTTGTAAAGGGAACGTTTAAAATTTAGAAATCTTTAAAACGATCTGTGTCAGACCTCCTCCTCCCATGTTTGAGCATTTGTTGTCGTATCGGGTCCGGCTAATGTCACACCTCGATCCACATCATCTAAATATTCTGCAGCCCATCTGTCAGTACCCACAACCTGATGACTAGAATAGAAACTTTCCAATTAATTAATTAATCTGACATTAATATTGTCAGGCACAAGTAGGTAGGCAGGTAACAACAGGGTATTTTTAGAGGGCCCTCCGAAATTGACCTTCCCGAAAATGTCCCCCCACGCCCCCTCCCCGAAATTTTTGGGTGCCCAAAGTTTTGCCATGGCTAGGCAAATTTTCAAACATTTTCCGGCCTCGAGGAAGATTTTTTGTAAAAATTGCTATTTTTAGCTTAAACCCTGGCATTTTTTGAGAAATTCCTGCGTTTCAACGCCAAAAAATACCAATAACTGGCTCATTTTTGCAAAAAATCCCCCCGAACATTTCTTCCCCCCAGACAAAAATTCCTAAAAAATAAACAGACAGTCAAATCACACAAATTTAGTTTAGGACTTGCGTACGACAAGTATTAACAAATATCTCTCAAGAGTATTATACATAGCAACAAGAGTATATACATAATACCTAAGAGTGTGACAAGCGTCACACTCTTAGTTAGGCTTTGGACCTCATCAGCGCGATAACGGCTGACAAATTGGGCCCCAGTGACCTAGTACATATTTGTGTACCATCAATTACCATCAATCGCTTGTATGTTTATGTCTTGACGCTCGAAAGTGGCCAGCTGCTGATAGAACGTTTTTGGCTTCAACACATAAACATACAAGCGAGTGATGGTACACAAATGTGTATTAGGTTCTCATTTGGGTGGGGTCACTGGGGTCCAATTCGTGCAGATGATGTCCCCAGCCTAATAACTAAGAGTGTAACGCTTGTCACACTCTTAGTTATTATGTATATACTCTTGATAGTACATCAAGAAAATGAGGTAAACGCGGACTAGCAGGCGGATCCACAAGGGATACAAGGCATTAATCCCTTGCAGTATCCCTTCTGGATCCGCCTGCTGGCCCGCGTTTACCTCATTTTCTTGATGTAAATGCTGTTTGTATCTCTACAGAGATCCGCGGGCCACTGCAGTCTTCTTTCTGTGCATAGCACAGTCCTGGCTTACTTCTACTGGGGGGGGGGGTGGGGGGCCCCCCCCATTCGGCGACCTCCCCCCCCATTCGAGGAGGCCCCCCTATAAAAACCCCCCATAGATTCCGACCTCCCCCCACCATAACCCCAAAAATTACCATTTTTTACCATTTTTAGCCAAAATTTTCAAAAAATTTTCCGGCTTCGCCAGATTTTTACCTAAATTTCCACTATTTCAGCTTAAGAAACACCCAAAATTAGTTATTTTTTAGCGATTTTTAGCATTTTTTACGCAAAAAAACCTAAAAATTTGTCAAAAAATATGTCCCCCCATTTTCGGTGAGCCCCCCCATCGATGGGTTTTGATAAAACCTTCTCTGGCTATGTTGCAGCACAGATAGAGCCGAGCTGGCTGTCCTTCTTTGGACAACCAGGCAGGAGCTCCAGAGACTAGTTCTCTCTGGGTAAGAGCGCTCACAGCGCCCATTGGCTCTCTCCTGTTCGGACTAAGGCTTCGGCCTTAGTGACTGCAGGCAGGCGTTTTTCATTAGTACTCTCGATAGTAGTGATTAATTATGCAGTAGTGATTTTTTCTAGTGCTTTTTCTTTTACAAAATCCAAACATTGGACAACACTAACCGCTGTGCTGCAGTCCAGGCGGAGTCCAGATTTTGACTCGCGCCGGAAGGTTGAGCCTCGCGCCAAGCCTGAGCCATTGGTCCCTGAGCGGGCTGGAACTCGGCGGCCCACTGTCTGGCATGATGAGCTGTCCCACCACTTTGCCCCGGCCTCTGAGCGGCCATAAATTCCTTGGTCCATTCTCGCTCTAAAATATTCAATATAAAAATAGGTGGTACCGTGTATCCTTGTACCCTATACCTTGTACCCTGTATCCTTCGTGGATCCGCCTGCTGGCCCGCGTTTACCTAATTTTCTTGATGCAATATAAAAATAGGGTGATAACAGCACCAAAAGAATAGCTTATATTTGCCAAGATTAGTGAACGTAAAAACCGTTCGTAGCATGCCTTCTCGATTTAATCAGGACTGATTTTGTTGTGCGGGCTCATTTTCAAACATTCATGGACGTTTTACACAACGCAGTCCGACCCCCTCTCAGTCGAATAAGGCTGGTGTCAATTTCATGTAAGCAAGTGAGGCTGATTTCAGGTTAATTTCAATTAATTGGACCCAGAAAGCATAATGCAATACACGGCAAAGGCGAAAGAAGGAATCTGTCGTGGATCATCAATATGCCAAGACGTGTGCGGGGATGCTGCTTGCCGAAATGCCCTCATATAGAATTCTGCTGACGAGCCCAGACAAAGCATCAGCATCAGCATCAAAGAAGAAATCTACGTGGCTGTTTGCCAGTTGACTTATATCTTTGCGAATCATCTGCCAAAACGTGCGCATAATGCACTGCACATGAAAATAATTTCATTAGTGTCTGAAGATTGATCTTTTAATAACTAAAAGCTACTTAAATATTAATAATGATTAAAATAAATATTTACCCGATGGAACATTAGTGATTTCCTTGAGCAAACTTTGCATGGAAAAGGAATTGGGCACATTCTGCCGCCCCAACTGTCGCAGATATTCTGCAGCGTACTGTTCAGCTTGATGCTAAAAAAGGTATTGAAAGTCTAAAAGTCTAAAACCAGAGTTTGTAAATCTATAATACAGGTATATTTCACCACTGCAAAACAGTTCAATTCTACTATTCTCATGGCAACGTTCGACATCAGCGCTATAAGACATCTGCCACAAAACCTATGTCAAAAATACTTGAAAAATTCCAAAACATTTTACATCAACTTTGCAACAAACCTCATCTGATGAAACTGATGGACCAGCAGGAAAAGGCACTACCTAAAATTAAACGTCCAAATATGAAAGCTTATACGTTAAATTAAGTTTCATTAAATACACTAAATTAAATATATTAAATTAAATAAATTATACGTTATGCTTATATAGACTGAACAATATCTGAGAAATTCACATCCATGTAAATGATTTTCACTAATTCTTGTAGTGGCAACACTTGCGATTATCTACAATCTAGAAACCTGACAAACTCTTAAGGTGAATTCATAGTTCCTGTCGCAAGCAGACGCGCGTAGACATTCGTATGTAAGCGTCTGCATGCGTTCGTGAACCACGAATTCTTTACAACTGATTTTAAACGGTTAAAACGGCAGGTTAAGGTGCCTTCATAGTCGCGAACGCAGGTGTACGCTCGTCGACGCGCGCCTACGTACGTCTACAAACGTCAATATCATTTTGCGCGCATCAACGCGCGTCGACGTGCGTCGATGCGCGTAAACTGGCATGCTACAAACGGGCGCACGTCCACGCGCGTCGACGCTTCCAGTGGTAGCATGGCACCAGGACGTGATGCTACATTTGGAAGCGTCGACGCCTCCAAATGTAGCATGGCAGCGTAGCGCGGGGACGCGCTCCGACGCGCGTCTACGCACGTCGATGCGTCTACGTGCATTTACTCGCGACTGGGACTATGAAATCACCATTAAGAACACCTTTCAGAATTTTTCGCATACAGAAAAGTTTGTTTCGAACTGATGTTTTAAGGGCACATGAAAAAATTAATGAGTCAACGAATCCAAGGTATTCCAAAATAGTTTACAACTGTAGAAATTACATAAATTAAAGTAAATTGAATTGAAGTCGTGCTCTAACCGAAACTCGAAGCGAATTTGCAAATTTTTTTTCAGATTTCCATTTTTCAACATACTTTATGGCCGAGAGGTTCCCTAATAGCACGGGATCCCAACTGAACCAAGGCATTTGACTGCCCGCAGTCGCCCTGAACCAAATCTTTCAAGGATGCCATAAGACCCTGAATCACAAACTAACAAAAACTCAACCTCGGCTCTTTGGTGAGCCCTCGGGGGCGAGTCATTTCTGGGGGGAGCGAAAATTTTTCAAAATGTTTCTAAAAACATGCTAAACATTGCGCTATTTTTATAGTAATGGGCAAGAATAAGCGAATTTAGTGCTTAAATAGGCAAAAATCGACGAAAATTCTGCGGCGAAGCCGAAAATTTTTTGCAAAGTTGGCCTTCTGATAGATTTTTTCAGAGCAAAAGTTGGTACCAAAAGGGCGGGCCCGCACCCGGGAGGGGGGTTCAAGGGGTCTAGACCTCCTTTTGGAGTGACAAAATGAAGAATTTTTGCTGTTTTTATGGCAAAAACAGATATTTTTAAAAACTTTTCGCGCCTTCGGCGATAATTTACGTTTTGCAATTCGCAAACATTCAATGTACTATTTTTGGGCAAAAATTCTTCAGTGCAAAAATTCGGCTCCGCCCCCAGACCCCCCGTTGCTTTTTGCATTGGACCCCCCTTTTCAAATTCCAGGGTGCGGCCCTGCAAATAGGGCACCCACTTTTGGGGGGTGAGTCGATTTTGGGGGAGGAACGATTGGAACGGCCCCCCCAGTAGAATAAGCCCAGCATAGGATTCTCCCTTCCCCCCCCCCCCTCCATTTTGTTCCAGGGGGGGCGTCCCCTACTTCCCCACTCCACGTGTCATATTTCATTATATACCACTATTTACACTCCTCCACCCTCCCTTTTGTTCCAGGGGGAGGGGCGTTCCCCCACTTCCCCAGTCCACGTGTCATATTTCATTATATACCACTATTTCCACTATACCAAAAGCTTCACTGGACCTCAAAAGTGGACCTTAGATTACTATGTAAATTTGTTCCTAATTCCTATTATTTTTACCTTATACAAAATGATACGATGTGATAACTTTATGTGAAAAGCAATGTTGAAGCTAAAAAGCTGATTTTTGATGTGTAAAGGAATAACGGACAGATAGAAATAAGTATGAATGCGCCATTGAGAGGTCCTGGCTTTTTCCTACAGGGGGGGGGGTGGAGACCCCCCCCCCAGAAATCCGTTCCTGTCAGGCTTGGTCGCCCCCTCCCAGGATTCGGGCCTTCCCCCCCCCCCCGAACTCTAAAGAGCCCGGCCGAGTCACGGCCCAAGCACAACCCTAGCTAAAAGGATTAGACAGTTTTTAAACTAGACCGAAAGGTTAGATTACCCCACTCGCCCACCATTCAAAATTCTTAAACCTTGACCAATTGAGCTGAAAGTTGCTGTGGGCATGTTTTCGGCCACGCTGAGTTCAAATATCCCAAAATTTTTCGATTTCGCGAATTTCGATTCGCTACGTGTTAACAAGTAATAGCAATAAGCAGGAACCAAATGCGACGTATTATTAGCTACCTGCTACCACTAGGTACCTGTAAAAATGGCATGACTAAGATGAAGTTCTATCTCGTAATAGGTTTGACGTGTACCTAAGTGCCAAAAATGTTTCTGCTCCAAAATCAACCCTTATACCTTTCCAAGGAAAACTGAAAAATTTTTTGGCTTCGGTTTTGCTGAAAAGTTTCATATAGGGGTTTTCTGGGCCGCTGAACACGAATCTGAAGTCCGTTTTTCGATTCAGCTTTTCGTTAGCTCAGCGTTAGCAGCCCAGAAAATCCCTATTATGAAACGTTTGAGCAAAATCGGCGACAAAAAATTTTCGGTTTCCCTTGGTCCAGCCTTGCAAATCGAAAATAATCAAAATTCGCGAAATCGAAAAATTTTGCGATATTTGAACTCAGCGTGGTCAAAAACATACCCAGGACAAATTTCAGCTCAATTAGTGAAGGCTTAAGACTTTTGAGCGGTGGTAATCTGGAAAAGACCCAAAGAATTAACTCTTTCAAATCACGCAAGAAAAAGAAAAGCACTTAGTTCTGCCAAGTCAAGATCGAAAGCGGCTACACCGGAATATGGATACTTCACTGTGGTAAACAACTCAAGCTCCCGTAAATGGCAAACCAAGAAATCCGAATGTATTGTATTCACATGTTTGAGATCTAGACGATCAAAAAACACAAGCAAGGCTTACAAAACAACAAACTCAAAACACCCGTGCAAGCCTAATCACTCAAGACATCCAATTTTATTCAATAAAAATTACCCAAATAATACAAACACAACATTGACACAAAACTTTAAAAATTCATTAAACACGACATTATTCAGAAGCACGCTTCATTAAACTGTCCATAGAAATCGGAGACCAACTGTCCTGTTTCGAATTTCGAATAAAGATTACATTCCGATCCAGATAAATCTGATCTCCCTGTTCGCCAACTCTGAAAACTTGTTTCCCTTCACGATATTTGTTCAGAATGGGCAAAAAGTCCAGTCCATTTTCTTCCGCCTGAAAAAAGTACAACTCAGAAAATACCCATTTATTTTAGGCTATAATACACAGGCACATAAGCAGTGACAAAACTGTATAGGGAAGGAATATAATAAATAAGTGAACAAATAGACAAAAAAATCAAAAACCAAATTCACACAAAATCAAAAACCTTCAATGTTCAATGGTTTTCAAATTTTTTGTAACTCGCCTAGGCCAGTATGGTAAAATAATTAACTCAACGTACCTTTTTCATCACCAAATCTTTGAACGTTTTTGGAGTTTCATTACTTCCGCCAATCAACAGCTAAACACAACGTTCACATTTTTAGATAATACAAACGTCACATAATTTACATAGAAAAGCGGCAAAAATTAGGCAATACGAAATTAAGACGCAGTGTTCAAAGGATTAAAGAAAGGTTTGTACGACCAAATAAAATACCCTTCACAATAGTATTTAATAGTGATGTGGATCGGATCGGCGGATCGGATCGGATCGACCGATCCGGGGTCAGATCGGATCGGATCGACAAAATTTTGGATCGGATCGGCCGGATCGGTATGATTTTTCCGGATCGCCGATCCGGCAAATGAGGAAAATTTTGAAAATTTGTACCAATCTCTTACAACAGTGCAAAATTTTTAGACGAAATTTTTAAAATCTTTGCTGAATTTTGTTCAAATGTTGAATTTTCTGTTGTTAATGTTTTTGTTTTATGTTTTCTCTCTGGATAAATAAATGTTTTAGTAAAAAAGAGGCAACTGAAATTGCTCTCTAAAATTTTCTGCTAATTAATTTTTGGACAGTCTGCTCCGCTATTGTAAACTCAATGCCGCTGACTATTAGGGATATGATTAAAAGTTCTCAACTACTAGGACTATAACTAACTTAACTACATGAAAAAAGTGCGTTTGCGCAGAAGTGGGAAGCTTGCAAGATCCGCAGGGCGTATTATCGTATATGCTATTGTACGACCAAAATTGTGTGCAAACTTCGGTCGTTTATTGCGAAATTAAGCCTTCAGAGGAAATCCCAACATTATATATTTTTTAGAATCGTCCTGAACTGGAGATTTAGAACAACTTGCATATCGTGATTGAATCACGGAAAATATTTAATATTTAATATTTAATTTATTAAAAATATTTAATTTCTGCGAAATTTTACCACATTCAAAATTTTGTATCCATGATCGAATAGAGCTGTTCCAGTCGCATATTTCTGCACTTGCATTTGAAGGATAGGGTATTATTTAACAGCTAATTATTAGCTGGAACCAATAGCTGAAAATGTACCAATTTCTCGAGTTCACTATTCATCCATAGACGGAAGTCTTTTGTGAATTCAGGGAATATCTGGTAGCATATCTGGGATCTAGATGTATTACAAAAGTTGTTCAGCTCGTCAGACCTTTCTAGTCAAGACCCATACAGCTCTATAACTGTTGATGATGGAAAACATTTAAATCCGGAAAGTCTTGTTTTCGTGAATTTGGGATCGAGTGCATTTTGGGAAATGATTGTATTATTA
>JASAND010021464.1:0-10786 GCA_030248195.1 Trissonchulus latispiculum | reverse complement strand
ACGAGCACGGGCCGGATTTTCGGCTCGGCCGCTGCTGGTAAAATTTTGTCGGCCAATTGTAGAAAAAATTCGAAAATTTTATTAACAGTGTTATATATATTTCAGCGGCTCACGAAAGATGGAGAGGCTAAATTATGCTACGAAATGTTAAATTTTTGCTTTAAAATTTCCAGAATCAGTGAATGTGTAGCTAATTTTAGTGATTTTAAAACATTTTCTAGAAGTTGATCGATGTCGGCAAATTCGCCGCAGCCAAAAGTTTTGCCGGTCGTTCGCCAACCAAAAGAGCATCTCGCTACGGGCTGGAATGTTCTACGTTGTCATGTTAATATTGCGGAAGGTGTCGGCCCATATTTTCAGGTTGAATCAGCTCCTTATCACTTTATTTTTCCAAAATTCAATATCAAAATTCAAAACATGATTTTGCTGTTGCTCTACGTTCTTGGTGCAACAAAATTCAGACAGAAATGAGGAATTTGGACAATGGGTAGCATAGTATCAGGCTCAAAGTGTTTCGCCCATGTAGTGATGTTTCTGTCACTGAAACCGAAACCGAAACTAGGTTTCAGTTTGTACAGGTCAGTTGTTACTGTAACTGAAACTGAAACTGAAACTATTTGAAGAGACTGAAATTAAAACTGACACTTGCCGTGTCGACTGAAATAATTGAAACCGAAATCCAATTTCGGTAAAAATTGAAATCTGACTGAAACTAATTTTAGTTTTTCTTTAAAATTTGAAATTCTGAAGGATTTTAGTTTTTGTTTTATTATTGTTGCAGGAGAAGGTTTAACATCAAATTGCAGCTTATACAATCGGAGCTTGAAACCGTTCTTTTCAGTGAACTGACTTCGAGATATTTATTGCCGACTGAAACTTAAATCCGTACTGAAACTATTTTAATAAATGACTGAAATGGAAACTAAAATTATCCGAAGCTAGAATCTGTCTAATCAGTTGTTGAAGCGACACTATCATGAGGCTCCAAACGAATGAGTCAGGCTGGCCGGCTACCGCGAAAAATGAGCAATCTGTTTCAGTCGATTCTTATTTTTTTAAATCTACAAAAGTATGCCTCGTTTGTAATTATTCGTTTATTTGTTGCTATTTATTATTATGTTAATTTTGTTATCATGATAATTACAGAAAAGCTGGCATTACGGTAAAGGTCACATGACTGCGTATTTTTCATTAAAACAGCATCTTTTGCACCAGTACCTATTTAACCAGATCATATGAGGGACACGCATGTCACTGAGGCATTCTAAATCGCAAATATTTACCATAATATCTCGTAGCGGCAACAACCACATGGTGATAGTTTTACGTCATTTTGCAAACTTTTGAACAGTATCATGTAGCAGATACAAACAGTGAAACAAATATGCCAAATCCCGTGCTTAATATCATGTCAAAATATACACTGAAAGTGAAACCTTCAAGTCAAAATTCCCAGTGCTATTTTCTTCTGGATTAGTGAATTCAAATGACGCCTTTTGATTAGTCTCACTGCATCAAAACAGTGATTATACTGTAACCCAAAATGACCATCGAAAACTAATCTATCGTAAACAAAAGAGCAGCATTGAGTGCTACGTTAGTCACTAATCTAATGTGATTTTCAAGATTAAGGATTTTTCGGTCCCCATATACGCAGCTTCAAATTTTGTGTTAAAGATTAAATGCACTTTCCCAAATATTTTCATTTTGAAATTTCCGTCTTCATATCAACAAGCGTCAAGTTATTTTTAGACTTACCCAAAATTTATGTCAATTTTGGATTCTCAAATGTTGGGCACGAGCCGGCAAGTTTACCTAAAATACGCTATCATACTGTATTTCCAACATTTTAAGACAAATTGAGTAAAAAAATTTCGTCATACTACGTCTTCAACGACATTCATAGTGATGGTCCAGAAAATGTCGAAGTTGACCCGCCCGTCTAGCGAGGAGAGTGCTAGGTGACGAACAAATGATTCTGGTGATACGGTATTGTGCCGCCAAGAAATTTCTCGGCCGGGCCCGGGCCTACCGAACCGAGCTTGCCGGGCCGAGCCCGGAGGCCCGATCTCAGCCCGGAGGCCGTGGTCGAAGCGCTCTCGGCAAACCGTGCCAAACAATATATTGCGCATATTTATTACAACTTAGATAACTCCATGAAGCTTAAATTCAGACTTTTTTAATGGAGAATTTTGAAAAAGTTGTGAAATAGAAACAACAAAAATTTGACTGCTCATCGGGCTCGGCCGCTCCGCGTTCGGCTCGGGCCGCTCTCAGAGGCTGACCGGGCCCAAGTCGGAGCCGAGGCCTGTTAAGGCCTACATTAACTCTAGATATATAGTGCACAAACCAAATCTGGTTGTAAAGAGGTACGGTTCTCGTTGTAAAACAAACTTTGTGAAAACAGTGTGAAATAATACTTAATGAGGTTCTAAACCTATTAGCGCCCGAATTCAGCCTAGCTAGAAACATCCCAAAGTTGCCCACAATCACGGGCATAAATCAATTTTTAGTTTGCATAGGATCCACAACACAATGGAATTTTTCAACGGATCAGATGCTATCAACGCCTAAATGTTACAAGTTAACCCGTTTATCTCCTTATCGTGCCGGATTACTATCGGATTTAACCCGGGTTAGTGCCTACCCCCGATTGACATTTCAACACGGCTCCGAATTTAGGCTGGGCACAGATTGTAGAGTTGTACGGGTAGGGAAGTTAGACTCGGTTCCGGATTTCTTGAAACCGGTTCTGTCTCCAACTCTTGGCTTGTCGGTTTCAGGGTCTCCGTTCCGGTTCTATTGCTCGTTCCGGCTCCAATTGGTATTTTTTGATGTTAAAATCACACGATTTTATTTTTGACAATTGCTATAAACACTAATATATTTAATTGCACAAGTTGGTTTGAACGTGTTTTAAACAGCGTTTTTGCTTACTTACCATTTATACAGTACTGTACTGTGAAAAGATTATCTCCGTTTCATTTTGTCTGTACGGCTGGGGAAATTTTTTGCTACCGTATTTCCAATAAAACACAGTATTCTCAATCTAGATAAACACGGCCACGTTTCAGAAAAGGACCAATATAACAGAACTTTCCTCGACCAATTTCAAACCGGCTAATAATAAAATTTGCTTATCGATTCAACAGCTACAGTTACACACTACAAAGTTTAATCATTGAAAAAGCAGCTAATCTCATCTCGGGGTCGAAGATTTTTTGAGATTGAAAACTATAGCAAAAACATTGGGAAAAATCGTTGAACGAGAATTAAAAATTTTCGAGCACTTATAGTATGGATGCAGCACACAGGTACAACTAACTTCATACCTTTAAAACCAAAAATTGTATGTTACAATAAATAAAATCAAGCTGCTAAGTTTTTATTTTACATAGAATTTGTTTTAATTTTTGTAGTTGAACAAACAAATTTGTAACAAAAGACCGCTATTCCCTATCAAATCCTAAAACTCATATATAAGCAAAAAGTACTAAAGTCTGACCAAAAAATGTAGGGAGCGAAATTGTTTTGTTTATACTGAAATACCGGTACATTTTTGCTGCAGCAATGTATATATTTTCTGAACCGTCATGGCATGAACTTTCTTTTGGTTGAAAAAATTTTTTAAAAAAATTAAAATTCATCAAAAGAAGCCGATTTTTTAGGCTTTGAAAGATCAGTAGAAGCCAGAAACTAGCCGTTCGGTGGAAAATTAGCCCATGTCCCAGACATTTTGAATCCCGAATATCAGCTCATTTCGTCAAAAATTGCGATAGTTATTCAATTTTTCGATTTTCAAAATCCTTTGATCTTTACCGCTTTTCCAACTTTGACTGGCTATTACTCGCGACTCACTCAATGCAAAAATTTTTTAATTCGATTTTCAGGACCGCTTACGTGTCAGCTTTCATGTGATATATGTGGTTTTTCAAAATTTGAAAATCGATTTTTTCGAAAAATACCACTTCTTGACCCAAAATTTCGACAATGCGAATCCAGCAAAAGTGGGTAAAAATAACATTATCATAAAGCTTAATCTGAGCTGAATCCAACGACATAAAGTTTTCGTGGTTACGACTTATATTGCACCCGCAACAAATTTTTAAAGAATTTCGCTCGGTGGAAAATTAGCCCATGTCCCAGACATTTTGAATCCCGAATATCAGCTCATTTCGTCAAAAATTGCGATAGTTATTCAATTTTTTCGATTTTCAAAATACTTTGATCTTTGCCGCTTTTCCAACTTTGACTGGCTATTACTCGCGACTCACTCAATGCAAAAATTTTTTAATTCGATTTTCAGGACCGCTTACGTGTCAGCTTTCATGTGATCTATGTGGTTTTTCAAAATTTGAAAATCGATTTTTTCGAAAAATACCACTTTTTGACCCAAAATTTCGACAATGCGAATCCAGCAAACGTGGGTAAAAATAACATTATCATAAAGTTTAATCTGAGCTGAATCCAACGACATAAAGTTTTCGTGGTTACGACTTATATTGCACCCGCAACAAATTTTTAAACAATTTCGCTTTTTAGCCGGTTTTTGGCTAGTTTACACTATTTGCGTCAAATCAATGCACAATATAGCACAACTTGTCAGAAATCAGCTGAAATAGGAAATTGTTCAAAAATTCGTTACTGGGGCAATTTAAGCCGTAGCCACGAAAACTTTATATCGTTGGATTCAGCTCAGATTAAACTTTATGATAATGTTATTTTTACCCACTTTTGCTGGATTCGCATTGTTGAAATTTTGGGTCAAAAAGTGGTATTTTTCGAAAAAATCGATTTTCAGATTTTTAAAAACCACATATATCACATGAAAGCTGACACGTATGCGGTCCTGAAAACCCAATTAAAAATTTTTTGCATTGAGTGAGTCGCGAGTAATAGCCAGTCAAAGTTGGAAAAGCGGCAAAGATCAAAGGATTTTGAAAATCGAAAAAATTGAATAACTATCGCAATTTTTGACGAAATGAGCTGATATTCGGGATTCAAAATGTCTGGGACATGGGCTAATTTTCCACCGAACGGCTAGTTCCTGGCTTCTACTGATCTTTCAAAACCTAAAAAATCGGCTTCTTTTGATGAATTTTAATTTTTTAAAAAAAATTTTTCAACCAAAAGAAAGTTCATGCCATGACGGTTCAGAAAATATAAAAATGTACCGGTAATTCAGTATAAACAAAACAATTTCGCTCCCTACATTTTTTGGTCCAGACTTTAGTACTTTTTGCTTATATATAGGTTTAGGATTTGATAGGGAATAGCGGTCTTTTGTTACAAATTTGTTTATTTCAGCTACAAAAATTAAAACAAATTCTATGTAAAATAAAAACTTAGCAGCTTGATTTTATTTATTGTAACATACAATTTTTGGTTTTAAAGGTATGAAGTTAGTTGTACCTGTGTGCTGCATACATATATAAGTGCTCGAAAATTTTTAATTCTCGTTCAACGATTTTCCCCAATGTTTTTGCTATAGTTTTCAATCTCAAAAAATCTTCGACCCCGAGATGAGATTAGCTGCTTTTTCAATGATTAAGCTTTGTAGTGTGTAACTGTAGCTGTTGAATCGATAAGCAAATTTTATTGGACAGTTTGAAATTGGTCGAGGAAAGTTCTGTGCGACGTTCGCTTTCTGAAGGGCAGTAGCTAAATGTTTATCTAGATTGAGAATACTTAGTATTTTGGTAAGCTCTGGTAGCTAAAATTTCCCCAACATATTGGTAAAATGAAACAGACCAATCTTTTTCACAGTAAATATTTGTATATAAATAGTAAAAAGTAAGCAAAAACACTGTTTAAAAACACGTTCATAGCTTTGTGCAGTTAAATATATTAAGTGTTTATAGCAATTGTCAAAAAAATAAAAAATCGTGTGATTTTAACTTTTTTATCAAAAATACCAATTGGAACCGGAACCGGTAGCTAGAACCGGAACCGGAACCGGAACCGGTAGCCAAGAACCGGAACCGGAACCGGTTTCAAAAATCGGAACCGGTCCCAGCACTACCCGGTACAACTCTACATCCTAGTACTAGCCTAAGCCGGGCCGATGTTATAAATGTCAATCAGGGGTAAAGAGCTAACCCAGGTTAAATCCGTGTGTCAACGATAGGAGAGATAAGCCGGGTTAGCGGCTTAACCCCGATTTAGGCGTTGATAGCATCTGACCATTGAAAATTCCATTGTGTTGGTAGATCCCTTCTAAACTAAAAATTGATTTAAATACCCGTGATTGTGGGCTTTTGGGATGTTTCTAGCTAGGCTAATTCGGGCATAATATGGGTTTTAGAACCTCATTAAGTATTATTTCACACTGTTTTCTAAAGTTTGTTTTACGGCAGGTTTCAGCCACCTCTTTTGCAACCAGATTTGGTTTGTACTTGTACTTATCACTAGAGTTGTGCCCGGGCCTTGAAGCGGGCCTCGGGCTCCGGGCCCGGGCCCGGTCAGCCGCGGAGGCCCGGCCCGAGCCGGGCCTTGGAGGCCCGGCCGGGCCCGATGAGGCCCGGTCAAATTTTTGTTGTTCATATTTCACAACTTTTCCAAAAATTCTCCATTAGAAAGTCTAATTTAAGCTTCATGGAGTTGTCTAAGTTGTAATAAATAGCACTAACTGTTGTTTGGCACGGTTTTTTGTATGCCGGGCCTTCACCGGGCCGACCGGGCCTCCGGGCCTTGAATCGGGCCTCCGGGCCGGGCTCGGCCCGGCCCGGTCGGTTCAGTAGGCCCGGGCCCGGCCCGGGAAATTTCTTAACGGCACAACTCTACTTATCACCAGAATCATTTGTTCGTCACCTAGCATCCCCCCTCTCCTCACTAAGACAGACGGGTCAACTCGACTTATTTCTGGACCATCGCTATGAATATCGTTGGAAAGACATGAAGCTTATGACGAAATTTTTACTCAATTTGTCTTAAAATAATTTACTTCTGGTGATAGCATTATTTTAGGTAAACTTACTCAGCTCGTGCGCAACATTTGAGAGCAAAATTGAGCATAAGTTTTAATTAAGTCACAAAAAATAGCTTGACGCTTGTTGATGCGGAAGACAGAAAATTTCAAATGAAAATATTTGGAAAGAAGTGCATTTTAATCTTTAACACAAAATTTGAAGCTGCGTATGGGGACCGAAAAATCCTTAATCTTGAAAAATCACATTAGATTAGTGACTAACGTAGCACTCAATGCTGCTCTTTTTGTTTACGATAAGATTAGTTTTCGATGGTCATTTTGGGTTACACATTATAATCACTGTTTTGATGCAGTGGAAACTAATCAAAAGGCGTCATTTAATTCACTAATCCAAGAAAGAAAAAATAGCACTTTAGGGATTTTTGACGGAAAGGTTTCACTCAGTCTGTATTTTGACATGATATTAAGCACGGGATTTGGCATATTTGTTCCACTGTTTTGTATCTGCTGCATGATACCTGTTCAAAGTTTTACCATTGGCCGTGATAAACCTATCACCATGTGGTTGTTACCTACAGGGGATATTATGGTAAATATTTGCGATTTAGAATGCCTCAGTGATAACGATATTTCCTCATATGATGTGGTTAAAATGGAAATTACTGAGATACCAAAAGAATGCTGTTTTAATGAAAAATACACGGGTCATGTGACCTTTGCACTCTAATCTTTTGCTTTTCTGTAATTATCGTAATAATAAAATTAACATAATAATAAAATATACTAACAAATAAACGAATAGTCCTAAACGAGGCACTTTTGGATTTAAAATAAGAATCCGTTGACTGAAACAGATTGCTCATTTTCGCCGGCCGGCCGGCCAGCCTGACTCATTCGTTTTAGGCCGGCATGATAGTGTCGCTTCAGTAGCTAGTTAGACAGATTCTAGCTTCAGTTTCAGTCGGTGGTTCGAAATAATTTTAGTTTCCATTTCAGTCGGCTGACCAAAATAGTTTCAGTTACAGTTTAAGTTTCAGTCGGGAACGTAAAATAATCTCAGAGTCAGTTCACTTTGAAAAGAACGGTTTCCAGGCCTGCTGGGTTAGCATAAAACACAATTTGATGTTAAATCAACCTCTCCTGCAACAATATAAACAAAACAAAAGCTAAAATCCTTCAAAATTTCAAGTTTTAAGGAAAAACTAAAATTAGTTTCAGTCCGAGTTTCAGTTTTTTACCGAAATTAGTTTCGGTTTCAGTTTCAGTTTCAGTCGGCAGCCTAAAAAGTGTCAGTTTTAGTTTCAGGTCTCTTCTCAAAATAGTTTCAGTTTCAGTTTCAGTTACAGTGGCTGAAAACTGAAACCTGTACAAACTGAAACCTAGTTTCAGTTTCAGTTTCAGTGACAGAAACATCACTACGGCAAGGCCGGCCAGCCTGAGCTGTGCAGAATTTCTTACCGGTCTCCCTGGCTTATCCAAATTCCTCATTTCTGTCTGAATTTTGTTACATAAGAACGTAAAATGCAGCAACAGCAAAATCATATTTCTGATTTTGATATTGAATTTTGGGAAAAATAAGGGTGGTAAGGGCTGATTCAGCCTGGAAATGTAGACCGGCCCTGCCCACCAAGCCGGCAACAAACACTGAGCAACAGCCTAAAAGATTCAGACGGTAGAGATGAGCATTTCAGCCCGTAGGCCCGGGCCGGGCCGACCTCCTTTGGTTAGCGGGCCGGGCCGGGCCGGGCCGAGAAACTTTTTAACTGCGGGCCGGAGCGGGCCGAAACGGGCCGGATCAACTCTAGAAAATGTTTTAAAATCACTAAAATTAGCTACACATTCACTGATTCTGGAAATTTTAAAGCAAAATTTAACATTTCATAGCATAATTTAGCCTCTCCATCTTTCATTGAAGCCTTTGAAATATATAACACTGTTAGTAAAATTTTCGAATTTTTCTATTGGCCGGGCCGGGCCGAAAAATTTTACCAGCGGGTCGGGCCGGGCCGGGCCGAAAAAATCCGGCCCGTGCTCATCTCTATCAGACGGTGAAAGATGTTGCAAAAAAACTGCTGCTGTTTGGGTATAGCGTGAAAGTTGTAGGGATAAACCTAATCATTGTCTCGCAAGTGCATCAAGATGTGTAGCAAACTTTCTGATTCATGGGCCAAAGTTTTGATTTGATGCAGTTCGACTTTGATTTCTTATACATCAAATCAACAATAGAGGACTCTTGCATGGCTGCTTAATGGCATCAAAAATTAATTCTTTATGCTTTCTGTAATACTGCAGCATAGGATTAATTATATAGCTAATGGCAAGCTCTAAAACTGGTGTTACTATTAATTACAGGCCAGCATTTAAGCTAAAGCTTTTCCTAATTCATCTTCAAACCAATACTAAATTCGGACATAAAGTCGACTGCATCTAACCAGATAACATAGAATAAATTACCCAGCGGCGTGTATAAAATTCTGCAAACGTTCGCCTTCAAACCTAACACCAAATATTTGTAGCATTGGAACAGACTTCTTTCAAAAGAAATTTATTCGGCCCTAACATGCTGCCTGTACTAATCCTCTCCTGGTGTCTAGCCCTAGTGTTGGCTCAGCCCGCCCGAGAATGTGAACATGGTTGGGAGCCAAATCCTTACGATTGCAACCGGTGTTGGACCGGATGTGGGGCCCGGAGCCATCCGGATCCGCCGATGGCCTGCACCCTGATGGGATGCCCGGAAGAGTTTACACCGGGCTGTATGTGCGGAAACGGAAAATTTGTGGACTCCAAGGGAAACTGTGTCCCGCCGGAAGAATGCGACACGGAAGCCTATGACTTTGAGTCTGTAGAATGAAGTTGGTTTCGTTTGCTTTGACATATGTCTCTAACTTCGAAGATAATGGTATCCTTTTATGCAGTGTTTTTGTGGTGATTTTTTTAAGACGCTGTCTTTCGCTGTTTTGGGAGCTGAAAAGTGCTTTATACATTATATATTTAAAAGCTTGTAATTAGCACATTCACATGCGGTTACGAAAATAGCAAAATTAGCAGACAAATTAGCAAAACGTTTCAGAAATAAAGGCTATATATTGACAAAAAAGTTTTAAACGTCGATTTCTCAAAACGGCAGACTCGGCCAAAAGTTCATTTTTGTGCAGGAATATGGAGGAAATGTAGGACGAGGGAATTTTTTTTTGCATCTGGCCGAAAGGTTTTCTATTCTCCGGAAAATCCGTCAAATTTGCAGTGACCTCAAACTCCCCAAATTTGCATTGACTTTTCTGGGAATTGGAGACGTTTAGCTTAAACCCACAAAAATGTCCGTCCGCAATTTTTATCCTACCGAAACTCGGCTCAAGAAAGGAGTGAAGCTGGCCTTGCTTAAGACTCAGCTTGCCAAACTGGAAGGTGCTTTTCCTTTTAGCTCTGTGAATCTCTGCAACAGTAGCCCGTCTAAAGGCATTATGGGCTGCAGCGGCGGAGGCACTCTACCAGGTTTTGAGGAAAGCTTCCGACAAAGGCATGTTCCTGCCAGGGAAACGCTATGGGAAAGGACTAATTTAGATTTACATAGCTAAAATGATGCAGCATACTAAGCATTTTCGTGGTATTTTTATAATGGACATGCTGCCGCTACAAATTCGGCAGAACGAGTGTGGTATTGTTAAATTAGTTAATTTTACCGGCGTGGGAATGCACTGGGTTTGCTACGGATACAGTAAGCAAGCATGTAGAGTACTTTCCCCGCCTGCTGAAATAGAAACTATATGCGAACAGCTGGCAAGGCAAAGAACCCGTTATTAGTATTAGTAGGATTCAGCAGTTTAGGTCAAATTTGTGTTGTCTTAATTATATTTTGTA
>JASAND010021462.1:0-18239 GCA_030248195.1 Trissonchulus latispiculum | reverse complement strand
TGCAGGAAAAGGAAAACTGTGCGGATGGAAAGGCAAAAGGGTGGGCATGTCTGATGCACAGTTTGGGATTATATATTGGGATCTGCCATGGTGGAGTAGCAACAAAAACACTAACTTTGGCTCAAAACGTTTTTTAGTCCAATTTTGGGTACTTCCACTTCAATAAGTATTCTGTAAGAACGGGTTTAGCCCAAAACTTGCTACTAATGTATGTTAAGCTAGGGATATGTGGCTATTAATAGGCAAAAGTTTGAATCCTTAAGTTGCAGTTTCACAGGAAAAAACTGATGTCCCGTTTTTTGTGAATTTTGGCTTGTCCTTTTTTTGTGAACCTGGCTATAATGAAGTGAATTAAGTCGTGTAGACTAATGGCTGATTTAAAGCGTTTTCATTAGAAATTTGTTTCTACAAGACCGACTTTGCAATTTTATATATGTACATGTATAAGCGTTATGCATGAGAATGGCAAAGACTGTCAGAATTTTCTTAAGACTTGTTTATTTTTAGACTTAAAAATTTGGACGTTGTGGTGCTGAAGGAACTCTATCAAAAAGTCAACATTATCCCAGTTATTGCCAAAGCTGATACTGTTTCCAAGGAAGAACTGAAACGTTTCAAAACTAAGGTAGTTGTTGTGATGGGATAAAAACTGCGACAGAATTGCTTTTTTGATTTTTGATACGTAGTTTTTCATTCTTTTTTATTTCTATCCTTTAATATGCATGTAGCTGGGGTTTTTCTAGGCAAAATTTAGTGGGGGGGGGGGGTAGCCGCGCCCCGCACTAGTGGGGGAGGTCCAAAAGTTGGGGGTAAGATAGGCTAAAAATGCTAAAAATACAGTATGAATAGCCTGTTTCCCACATACTACTACAACTAAGCGTAAAAGTGCTCAAAAATAAAGTTTTGAAACCAAAATAGACGATTTTTGACCAAAACTTTCCAGCGAAGCCGGAAAAATTTTGACCAAAATTCCTAAAAATATGGCAATTTCTAGACACCTTAGTGTGAGTGGGGGAAGCCCAAATTAGTAGGGGCTGGCACCCCCCCCCCCCAGTAAAAAACCCCAGTGTAGTGATACGTTTTGGGTGTCAGTCTTTTTTTAGATACTGAACGATCTTCGATCTCACGGTGTGGACGTGTATCATTTTCCTGTGGATGATGAAACAGTGGCTGATACAAACTCATCTCTCAATGTATTAAAGCTGCTTATTCTTTACTTTTACTTGTTATTTATTTATTATTTACCATTACACATTGTCCGGGTGATGCAGGTGTACGCGTGTCGACGTGCGTCTGCAAACGTCATTGCACTTGAACGGTCACCAACGTAGTGTTGATGTGCGTAAACTGTGATGCTACAAAGGCTTGCAGTGGTAACATGGAACGCGGGCGAGATGCGATATATACGTCTAAAAGCGTCGACGCGCTTCTAGATGCATCAACGCAACGCGCGTCCACGATTCCAACTGTATAGCGTGCCGGGGCACGTCGACGTGTGCCTAGCCCGTCTACACGTGACTGAAGCTATGAAATCAGCATTCACAGTAGAGTTAGACTGTAAAGCAATGTTATTTTTATTTTGTGGGCAATGTTTCTGTGTTTGTGGAATATTTGTGTGTGCAGTTATGAATGACTATTTAGATGAAAAATAGTGGTTTCTTCCCTGTTTCAGGCCCACCTACCGTTTGCTGTGGTTGGAAGCATTGATTTTGTCAAAAATGGAAATAAGAAAATTCGAGCACGACAATACCCCTGGGGTATTGTGGAAGGTACGCACTACAGGTGCCAGCCAGATCTAAGCTAGTCTCTTTATTTTGTTGTTGTATGGGCTTTTCCTCTCCAAAAGGCTAAATGGAACTTGTATGGCGTTTACATTTACAGCTGTGTTTACTTTCGTGGGTCCCCACTTTTTGCCCCTCCCACTCAACTTAGTGATGTCCAAATTTTTAGAATTTTTGGTCACAATTTTCAAAAACTTTTTTGGCTTCGCCGGAATTTTTTGGTCAAAAATAGTCTCTTTTGGTTTTGCTCAATGTTGAAAATTCGTTGTTAATACTAGTGCTGTAGTAATTTCAACTATTCCTATTTGTTAGGAATAGGAATAGGAGCGTTAGGAACGTATTTGTGAAAACTATTGCAAAAGCGTCTGGCTTATTTTTCAGACAATTTGTTTTAGTTATGGTGGGGAGTTTTTTTTTGCAAATTTTGCTAGGTGTCTTACCGTGAAAGTCAGTCTTTAAAAATCCTGCAAATCTTTATGACTTCTGGTTTAAGAGATTCTTAGTTAATTAATAGTTTATTAAGCCAGAGCGTTGAACTACAGAAGTAATCTGATTTTATTCCTTCGTTTCGTTTTGTCATTTCAGTTGAAAATGAGGAGCACTGTGATTTTGTGAAGCTGCGTGAAGCCCTCCTACGGCTCAACATTGAAGACTTGCGAGAGCGAACCCATTCCGTTCTCTACGAGTCGTTTCGTCGACAGCGCCTAAAGGAAATGGGTCTCCGTGAAGGCGACTTGGGACCGGGCATTGCCAAAGCCTATCAGAAAGTATATATGAATATACATATATCTATATATATATAAATATACGTATATATATATATACTCTTTTGTTGACTTCTGTTGGCTTGATACTTTGCTGACGAAAATTATCGAGTAAATGAATACATTTGGTTTGCAGCACAAACATAAACTCGATACGGACTGACCACATTATTATCTACGTTTGTTACAGTTCAAAAATCTTGTTTTTGTTCAAAAGTTTACTCCAAAATTTTATTGGGTTCTATTCCCACCTGAGGCCTGAATTTTACGCGTGGTGGAGTGGCAATAAAATTTCTTTTAGTGATAATTTTTCATTTTTTGTGTGTTATTTTTTGATCTGTCTGTTTGCGTGTATTTTAGCGTCGTCACGAACAATCGGAGCATCTCAAACAGCAGGAAGCCCAGATTAGGCAGCGGATTCTGGCCAAAGTCCAGGCAAAGGAGGATGAACTGCAGCAGGAGAGACAACAGGTTTGTCCCTGAAGAAATTTC
Source organism: Trissonchulus latispiculum (assembly GCA_030248195.1). Lineage (NCBI taxonomy): Eukaryota > Metazoa > Nematoda > Enoplea > Enoplida > Ironidae > Trissonchulus > Trissonchulus latispiculum. The sequence goes on along the minus strand of JASAND010021462.1, from coordinate 15,202 downwards.
CGGGGTTACAGAAACCCTTTAGTCATCATGTTTTAGCCATTCCTGGTAGGTTTCTGATACAAAAAAGTAAATGTTCACTGTATTCGTAAATATCTCTCCCCCCATAAAAATTACATTAAGAATAAGTCAGTTAGTATTTAGTGATAAACTTAACGCAATATCTGCTGAAAAATTGTATCTGTTTTTTCAGTCTTTGATTAGTCTCAGGTGTTTGCTGTTTTCATTTTATTCTTTGAACCAACATGTTCGGGTATGGGTTTACTTTACTGGGGGGGGAGTGCCCTCCCCACATTTTGAGCGCCTCCCCCACTTTCCGGGCCCCCCACTCGGCCCCACCCCCACTTCCATGGGCTCCCCTCCCCCACTCACTATAAGGTGCCCAGAAAATGCCAATTTTTAAGGATTTTTGGTCAAAATTTTCCGGTTTTTTCCGGCAAAATTTTCCGACAAAAAATGTTTTGGTCAATAATCGTCTATTTTGGTACTCAAACTCAATTTTTAAGCACTTTTTAGCATAGCTATAGCAGTATATGTAGAAAACAGTCTATTTTCTACAGTATTTTTGGCATTTGTAGACTATTTTATTCCCCCATTTTTCGACCTCTCCCCCCACTAGTGGGCCCCCCTACTCTCCCCACCCTCACTTTTTTCGCCTAAAATAAACCCAGCGGTTCGGGGAAATGGATACTATGTAGATTTTGTGTGATGATGCATATTATTCGCTATTAGCTTGTAATGTCAAAACACTTCATACTGTGTGCTGACAGAGCTCACTTTAGCTGAGAACATACGGAACTGCTTATGTGGGCTATAAAGCTATGCAATTGGTATATGCTTAGTATATACATAAGTACGTACATACATACATACCTACATTACATTACATACATACATACATACATACATAGTTGTTAGTCTCCATTTCCAAGCGAAACATTCTACCAGAAAAGTGGATGCAAAGTTTTGAAACTGTACATTTTGCTGCCTCTTCAGCTTGAAGAGAAACGAAGTCGCCAGACGGATGAAATTCAGAAAGAATTGCAGAAACTGTTGGAGGAGGAGCGGAATTTGGATCAAGAAATTGCGGAATTCGGCCGACGGAAAGACTCCTACCAGCAGACGCTGAGCAGGAAGACCAAAAAATGAAAACTGGAAAACAATAGTGCTTTGAGAGTTGATTGTGTAACAGTATTGAACAAAAGTTATTGTATATAAAATCGTATTGTCTCGAGTGTGTAAGCGTATATTTTGTTTTATAATCTCTCTATGTTTTTTGTTTACTCTTTGTCCATTCTTTGTAATTTTGAGCGAACCGTTCTAGAGATATTTGTTATGATATAAGTTTTTACTTGATCTAAATTTTTTCCAGAACGAGAAAAACTTTATTCCTTTCTTGTTTACTGTTGTATGCTTCTTCAGTTCATTGCTTTTAATTGCTATCAAGCTGTTCAGAAAAATGTTTGATGTTGTTAAAGCTCTGCTCTGGTATTCAAGCTTTGTCTCTGTTTTAGTGCTGTCAGAACGCTAAAGCTGCCAATCATATTATCTCAAGTCATTGCATGACCGTTTCTGATGCTTTCCCATTTTTATACTGTATAATTCTTCGATTGAGGTATTGATTTGTTATGTATGTAATATTCTTGCAATGCATTGTGTATGTGTATAATCAAAAGGTGCTTTTTATAACCGTTTTTACTATATAACTGTGTGCAGCAGCAAGTTGTGGTATTATTTGTACCTTACCTTGTACCGTTCCTTATACGATTTATTTTCTCTCTTAGGCCGTGCTTGGTTTCGTTGCAATTTCTGAACCTAAAGTTGATCCGTTTTTGTACCTTGACGTTATTTTTCATGTATCTAATTAACAATGTCAAAAAGATCTTTTGGAATTTCTTGGTATTGTGCTTTCTTTGTTCCTTCACTTTTTTTAACAGTATTGCACTGTCGGTATTTTGCCTACCTGCAATCCAGCATGCCATGCCAACATTTTGTATTGCTTTGTTGATTATTAAACTGCGAGCTTTAATGGTAGAGTTGGCTAGGGTATGTATGGAGATATTATGCTGGTAGTAGTGATATTTTAGTAGGGTTGTACACGGACCGTGTAGCGGGCTTCGGGCCGGGCCGGTTTAGGCCCGGCCCGCTACCGGGCCCGGTTTTAGAGACCGGGCTTGTCGTGCCTGGCTGACTCAGTTTGAGAGTCTGGGACTTGCAGCGGCCCGGGCATAGTAGCGGGTTTCGGGCCGGATCAGGCTGATAATTAATTGGGTATTAGGATGTACAGGTTTCAGTTTCAGTCACTGAAACCTTGGGAGCAGACCTGTAACTGAAGCTAGCTTTCTAGTTTCAGTATTTCCTCGAACCCTGAAGCTTTTAAATTGCTATTTCGCTAATATTCTGAAACGGGAGTCGATCAATTTATGCTTCAAGTTATTTCCGATTCTTGGTGGATAGAAACTGCACTTTCCTCCGCCTGAAACTAAATCGGAAACTTTTTTGGGCTCCCGACTGAAACTGGCAATATTTTCGTCCACCGACTGAAACTGAAACTGAAATTGTCTTTGATTGCCAACTAAAACTAAAATCAGTTGCTGAAACAACACTAGCTGGTAATGACCAGAAATGAAACCTGGTCACTGTTTACTGACCCGGTGACCCGGTCGACCCCTGACAATACAATTGAAATACAATTCCATTCTGTTGTACTGACAGTTTAGACTGGTTGGTTAGATATTTGCTAGCTATCTCGCTTGGCAGTGTAAACTTGAAAGGTTCGGCTGAAAACATATTCACTGCAAATTTCCTGTACACTGTTAGTCGGTAGAAAACTTTTGGGGTCTTTCCCAGATAGATTACCCTCCCCAGTGGTAAAATTCTAAAACTTGACCAATCGAGCTGAAATTTGGTATGGGTATGCTTTCGACCACGCTGAGCTCAAGTATCGCAAAATTTTTCTATTTAGCGAAATTAGTTTTTTGATTCGCAAGGGAACTGAAATGGAAGGGGACCAAGGGAAATCGAAAAAATTCTTTGTCTTCGATTTTGCTGTAAAGTTGCACACAGGGGTTTTCTGGACCGCTGAACACGAATCTGAAGTCCGCTTTTTGATTCAGCTTTTCGTTAGCTTGATATGAACTTATGTTGTAAGCTTATTAGTTGTAAGCTTATGCTGATCTAACGAAAAGCTGGATCGAAAATGAACTTCAGATTCGTGTTAAGCGAACCAGGAAACCGCTGTGTGCAACTTTTCCATTCCCCTTCTTGGTCTCCCTTGCAAATCGAAAAAAATCGAAATTCGCGAAATCTTTGCCATATTTGAACTCAGCGTGGTCGAAAACATAACCATAGCAAATTTCAGCTCGATTGGTCAAGTTTAAAAATTTTAGCACTGGGGGGGTAAACTGGAAAAGACCCCACTTTGTTGCCTTGAGGCCTGAGGGTTACTGTGGCTATTTCTTCAGCTAGCTTGACTTCGTCCAATTACCACACGGCAGACAGCTTGGAGGACATGTCCGTGTGCTTCATGTCTCCAAATTTTGCAACCTCCTGATGAACGTGGATTGCTCGTAAATAAATAACCGAAAGGCATTCCAATAGTGTTTGAGGCCGGCCGACGTCTTTCTCATCGATCGACGCGACGGGATGCAAATCAACAATCAGAAATTCACAATTTAGAGTAACTGCCTAAAATGAACCCTAAATATAGTATGCTAATTTTCTATTATATATTTTACTAAGGTAACATCTGAAAATCAATATATTTTAGCAGTAGTGATGTGGATCGGATCGGATCGGCAGTAAAAAAATTAACCGATTCGTGAAATTATTTGTCGATCCGATCCGATTCGATCCGGGTCCTGGATTGGTCGATCTGATCCGATCCGGCGATCCGGGTTAGCTTCTTCAAAAAGCTAGATGAAACTTATTTTAAAGTCGGATTTACAGTGTCAAACACATCTTGCACACTAATTTGACTGAGCTAGCTTCATTTTATTATTCCGATAAACACATGCATAAGGAAATAAGAAAGATTGCTGAAGTAAAATTTTAGAAAGCAGAGAGCTAGAAAATGAACGTTACATACTGAGCAGATATTACGTAACAAAGAAAATACGAAAGCACTTTATCAGTTAAAAGCTATAAGGCTAAGCATTAATTTCTTTGAAACTAAAACTGTAACTTTTTTGGATTAGTGGATGTTCCGTTGAATCTACATACAGCATAAATTTCAACAATCTGTTTCATATTTTGTGTTGGGAGGTATTTTCAACATGTTTTGCTACTTTTTAAAAACTCAATTACTTGTAAATTTGAACTTGCGTTTTAGTTCTCAAGTCTGACAAACTTGCTCAGCGAATTTCCGTAAGTCGAAGGAAAAGCTTCATGAAAGACTGACAACTTGAGCTTGCGATTCATGTGCAAGTACTTTCAGTGCAAAGTATTCATATTCAAGTGCAAACTTGCAAGATTTTATGAAATTGGTCCAGATATTGCTTTTTCACGTATAGATGCCATCGCATATAATGTGCTATACACAAGTATTAAACAAGTTAGTAACTTGAAGTTACTGTTCACTATGTGCAAATCTACGTTTATATTCTCCCTGAGAAACTAAAACCTTGGAGCAGCAAACGTTGTAGAAGGAAAATAGGAAAAGGAAACGTTTGCGCACCAAATACAGCAGCAATTTAAGTCATGTTTGGTGATAATTCTGTGCGTATGGTGAGATGATGATTGAAATCTAGCCGGATCGCCGATCCGACTGGCTCAAGCGATCCAATCCAAGCCGATCCAACGGGCCTACCGATCCGATCCGATCCGATCCGGCCTCCGAATCGCGGATCGAATCGATTTTGCCGATCCGATCCACATCACTACTTAGCAGCCATAATAGTTGCAATTCAAACTGCTCCAGACCGGTCGGTCTCAAACTCTACATTCCAACTGTATAAACAGGGACCTATTTTTTTAGAATGGGCTCACTCATTACATATGAAGGCGACCACGTAGGTGGCCTGTAGGAGGTTCTCAAGTCAAGAGGCCGCAGTGAAGAAGTTGGAGGGACGAAGTCCAAGGATAGAGACATGATCCCCAAGCAGAGCTAGCACACGATTATTGGCACCGAAGCACCCTAGCCACTCCAAAGACAGCAGCAGTCATTAATCCGACGGCTGGTGTCCCCGCTTGCTAATAAGAAAGAACTATAAACTAAGGGCTGAATGAAAGAAATTGGTTGCAGAAGTGAAATTCGCTAAGGAGGGCGAGCTCTAAAATAGGAAAGATTGAAAAAATATGGTCTGAAAGTAGACACAGGTGACCTTTTTCAGTCTCCATGCCTATCACAAACCTGTTAGTTCAAATTTAATATTTCTGAAACATATTTCTGCTCTTATCTTTTACCAAATTATATTGTAACATTTAAAAAAACTGGCAACTTAGGTTTTTAGACTCCATGTGTTGTTGATCTAATTTTCCTATTGGCATAATATCAGGATATAGGAGAAGTTACCGTACACACTAGTTCCAGTGCCGCTGTTCTTCACTCCAAGACAAAAACAAAATTAATTAATATTCTTAAACTGCAGTCACTGCCTGCAAAGTATATACGCGATGAAATTTTTTGCATCCAAATCTATTTATATATGTTTGAAGTGTCTTCTGGAGTTGAGACTAATAGACAAACTACCCGTTCGTTTTTCGAATCTGCAAGTCGCGCTAAAAGTTCTCGATTGCGTTGAGGACATTTTCGGTGCACATTACTGTCCTCCAAAATAACATGCACTATTTAATTACTATTCGATGCAAGCTTGGAGCCGAAGCCCAAGTGCAGCCTAATTCAAAAAGGAATACATAATATAGAATATTTTTAGGAAATAAGCAATCAGCTTTGAACAGAGATAGCGTTATGAAATTGTTGACTTTATTTGTTTGTGAACTTTTTCAATCAAACTGCATTGAATCCAGATTTAACTGGACTAGTGTTTTGACAACATCGAAAATTCAAAATGTAAAGTTTGCCAACATTAGAAACCAGCCGAAACCAGATTTTAGTTCACACTTCGAAGCAGCTCGTTATCAAAACAACATTGGAAACCCCTGAAAGTCTTTCAATAAAACAACGTTAAATTCCAGTTCCAGCCAGTTATTTTCTCGTCTAAGGTTTTAAAAATTGCCGTGTTACTGGTTTTTTCCGGTTCTCCAGGGGAGTATAAAAGGCGACCGAAAGAAGCGAAAACTAACAGAATCCTTTCAGTAGAAGTGAATTTCTGAAGCTCTTGTTTTCCCAAGTTTTTCTAATTCCTATCTCTCAGAATGCCACAGACTCAGAGTAAGTTTTGACTATATTTGACTTAAATCATCATATAAGTAATTTAGTAATAATGACACTTAGTAATGGTAACATTCTAAAACTTCATATTTTTGTGACTTCTTTAATGTAGACACACACTTTACAAAAGGATACAGGGGGAAGAAGTAATTTTTTGAAGTTTATACTGTAACATGTCAACCGTTCTGGCTGAAGGAAACCAATTCCGGGATCTTTTCAGGATAACCCCCCCGGCCCAGATTCTGCAAAACTTGACCAAATGAGCTGAAATTTGGCATTGGTATGTTTTCGACCACGCTGAGTTCAAATATCGCAAAATTTTTCGATTTCGCGAAATTCGGTTTTTTCGATTCGTAACGTGGGACCAAGGGGAACCGAAATTTTTTGTCTTGTATAAAAGTTGTACACAGGGGTTTTCGGGGTCGCAGAAGAAGAATCTGAAATCCGCATTTAGATTCAGTTTTTCGTTAGCTTAGTATAAGCTAAAGTTTTAGTTTAAGCTTAAGATTTAAGCTTATATATACTGAGCTAACGAAAAGCTGAGTCGAAAAACGGATTTCAGATTCGTGTTCTGCGACCCCGAAAACCCCTGAAACAACAAAAAATTTTGAAATTTCGTGAACGGAATTTTAAAGCTTCTTCTTTTTTATGCATTTTAAAAGCACACATGCTTCTATTACGGGTACTTTCAACTTCAAGAGAGATTAAACAAATTTGTCCCAAATTTCAATCGTGTGAATCAATGACGGACAGCTAACGGTATAACTTTTATGTTTTCAGAGAAAGCCGGTCAGCAGGGTGTTCAGCAAGAGGGCGCTGCGCGACGTGGTGCTGCTTCTGGTGCTCAATCGCAACAGCAGCAGGTAGGTATATATAATACAACTACCCTAATGAAAATAAATAATTTGAAGATTGAAAAACAAAACATGGACACCCAGAGTCAGACCAACCTTATTTCACAACTGTAACTGTAACGTAATATATAGTAACTTATTACATCTTTTTGCTCAACAAAATTATAGAAACAAATTTTGCTGTGTATTATTTAGGATTTTGTATTTGGCCCAGAATCGTTAGGTTCAACGGGAGACCCGATAGATGCTGCTCTCCGCTGAGTTCTGAGAAATAATTTCACTTGGGATGTGATCACCAAAACTTGTCGCACGACTTAACCCATTGAGATCAAATTTAATGTGTTCTGGTTTTACTGTAAACTTATCACCATGAGCTGAAGAATGTTTGCACGTTCGAGTAATTTCCTTTTATTATTTTGTTTTCTGTTTTAGCAACAATCGCAGCAGCAGCAGAAACAGGGAGGCCAGCAAGCCAGAAAGCAGCAATGTAAGTTACTTAATAGCTGATGTAGTAATTTGTGTAGAAATGACGTTGAATATACAGCAGCCTGCATCTATAATTTTTGATTTGTCATTTTCACAAATCATAATGGACAATGTAGTTTTTACAAAGCTGGTGACCACTCCAGGGTCTTTTTACTATCTGCACTCCACTCAGACTTAAGCTTGATTTTTGTCCTCAACTCATTCTTTCGCGAAATTTCCCTCAGTTTGCATTCATGTTAACAAATATTTGCATTTTAACACTTGCTTATTGTGATACTTTAGCTGGACCTGCGAAATCAGCCAAAGGTCAGCACTAATCGATTTTCCGATCGATCACTTTATGATCTGCTGGTCTTCAAATCATCAGTTTAACTGATCACTAAAGATGCTGCACATTATTTCCCCTTCAGAACTATATATACAGCATATTTTGTAAATATTTGTTCCTATGTATCTGATATGTTTATGCTTGTTTTTGTTGTATTAAAACAAAACACTTTATTTGAGTACTCAACTACGTGTTCAGAGCCTCAAGGTCAGGGAGAGCTATAGTTTGAGCCGAGTGAATAATTTAGGCAACATTTGAGAGCTTAAGGACGGGTGACATTTGTTGCGAATTAACCGCAAGACAGGGAATGTAGGCTCGTATCACACGACGTAGATATAACACTGAAGTATTATAAGCGATAATGGGAAACCCTTAAATATTCTGTGAGAACATTTGCTAAAAGTACATTTGGTCTAAACGCTATATATCCCGTTTTTTGCGTTCTCAGTCGGTTAAGCACTTCGTGAGGTCTTTACGGTGTTGCTCTCAACAGTCCTTTAAAGCTGAGAAACTTTTGAACGGATTGTTTCCCTGCTTCCATAACTTGCAGTTGCCTGTAATGAACCACTGTGTAAAACTGACCGTAGACACATTAGTTGTAGCTAGAGTACATAATTATAAGAGTATGCCACTAGGCAAGCTCTATATTATCAGAGCAAAAACTATGCTCTGCACGCTAACGCCCCCCCCCCCCCGCAAATCAGACCCTAGTGACTCCACCGTAAAGCAGTACCTAGTCGAAACGGGGGTACGCTCACTCACTCTATGATTGTGCTTAAGCTCAAAACACAAGTAGTGCGTGCGCGAATTTTGTGCCTGCTTCGAGCTTTAGAACACAAACATATCGCTCAAAATTCTTTAAGTGATGGGTCTGATTTGCGGGGGGGGGGGGTGGGCCGTTAGCGAGCAGAGCAGTTTCTCTGATAACATAGAGTGTACCTAGTGGTCACTCTTAGAAGATTATGTACTCTTGGTTGTAGTAAAGGACTTATCATTAAAAACCGAATAGAAACTTGGACCTAGGTAGCAAACTACAGAAAACCTGAGCAGCAGCAGCGAAAGTAGTATTGGTTAGGTTAATTTGCAATCCTTTCGTATACTAGCCAGCTTTAATACCAATTTTTTAAAGTAAAGCCCTAACCAACTAAACAAACCAATCGTAAAACTTTACTGATGTGGCAGATATAAAACCGTTACAAATAATACACAGTGAAAACATCACAAAACCCTAATATCAAGTATCATCTTCACTAAAATCACCAGCATCAACATTAATGTCAAGACGAGTCCGTTTTGACCGAGCATTCTGAGTCCTTGAAGTGGCCGGCGCCTTAGCCGAACGAGTCGATCGAGATCCAATGAGGTATGAGTCCATCTTCGATTGCTGATCAACAGCTGCAGTAGTCCGTTTGGTCTGAACCCTGCCCCGTGGGGCCCGTCGGGTCGCGGCAGCTGCCTTGCCCCTGCACGCCGTAGCTGGACCTGCCTTCTTACCACGACTGGACTTTGCCGAGGGGGCAAAGGATTCATCTAGATCAGAATCCCCCGCACCAGAATTATCCAAATCAGACTGTTCGGCGGCCGGCATTCGGCTGCTGGAAGCGATAGCTAGAAAGTAGAAAAAGTGTAAGGTATAGCTCAAGAAACGACACCAGAAACTCTAAAATGCTGTTTGTTATACACATTATAGAAAAGCACTAAGCTGGTTTACAGTCCCTCCAGAAAGTGACATACACGCAGCTACAGAACGAGTTTTAAACGAAAAAATTACACTAACGAAAAAGTGTTTAAACTTTGTTTTAGCTAACAGAAACTGAGAAAGAAAGTTGACATTGAAAGACAACATACAGGAACTATTGTTAGGATCACGCCTATGGGACAGTTTCGACAGAAATTCTCTGACTTCATTATGTTCCTGGGAGGTTTCCTGCTCTTGCCTGAGTCGAATGGTTCTAATTCGCTCCAGAGCAGCTTTTATTTCTTCTTCCTGTACCATTTTGTCAGATGTCTAAAATGAAACCGTTGACTTAACAGCTTTAGTAAAAGAATTTTCAGGAAGTGGTGTTGGATGGGTGAAGTCATACAAGAGTTTCAGACAAGTGCGAAGTTAAGCTAAAATTTGGTAAGGGTGCATTTTGTAGTCGATTTTTGCCAAAAAACTGGAAATTTAAAGTAAATTACATTTTGCAACTTTTCAATGTATGAGCAAAAGATTGAGGTGGGGGGGGGTGGTGGTTCCACTAGAACCGATTGGAACCGGAACTGAACCGAAAGGATTTTTAGAACTCCGGCTTCTCTGAATGATGTGCTGATACTAGCGAACTACGAAGACTTGTGCTGGACTTCAGATGGTTGATGTGCCTCATATAGCCTTCTAGACGGACGGGCCCGGAAATCACAACAACAACATAATTAAGGGCTAGCCCAATTAAGAGCTCAAACTAAAACTGAAATGAATCGAGATACGTCTCAGCTGAGGCTTGGCATTAAGAGAAATTTCAAACGTTGATTTGAATCAAGATAAAGTGGCATTATCCCTTCTGCTTACATAAAAAATTAAATTATAACATGCTTTAAAAATTAGGAACATGTATTGTTTTATTGTAAGGAAAAATTCCGGGATCCTTTGTTCTGGAATTTCGCAATTTTTTGGTTTCATGCTTCTGATTTTTCAAATTCTGATAAGTTATTTTGTGTGTATTACAAAATGCAGTTTTGTAAATGTCTAAATTAATTTTAACGAATTTTTGAAAATTTTCCATTCAAAAATTCCAATATTGGTAATGGAAGGAAGGCGGGCCGGACAGTTTGGCGAACGATAAAGCGCCGAATAAAAAATTTTTCTTAAATTCACCATAACAAACAACCGCACACAAAGAGCACTCCAAAACGTTAAATTGATTATATACGTATATATATATATATATATATATATATATATATATATATATATATATATATATATATATATATATATATATATATATATATATATATATATATATATATATATATATATATATATATATATATACTTTTCCCAGCTCCTGTTGCATTCCCTGCAGCTGATACTTGACCAGTTCCAGCACCGCATCCCGTTCCTCCTTATCCACAAACTCTTTCACCGCCTCGCCAAGTGCCGTCTCCGTCAGCAGCATCAACTGATTACCGGATTCGACGGCACTGAAATATTCCTTCACCTAAAGACAGACAAACAGTATACACAGAAGCTAGTTTCGTCAAAAAACAGGTAGTAGAATGAATCCAGATGGAAAATCTCCGCAAAACATCCGAACTGCTGCCCTTGTTGAGGACAGGTAAAAGCAGGGGCATATCCTGGTGGGGAGGGGTCCAGAGTTGGTCAATAGTCAGGGAGCCGCCCCCCCCCCACCGATTTTGGGTGCCAAGAAGAAAGTTTTAACCAACTTTAGAGCAAAACTGAGCATAAATGACGGCGCTCTTGTAGAATTAGACCCTCGTCTTCTTCAAAATTACCGACAAAAGCACCTGGGTCAAAGTTAGAAATCCAAAACATTAAACAAAACATTAAAACATTAAATTAATGCAAGCTTAACAGACAAGCAGCAGAATTACTAGCCTGAAAAGTTAAGTCAAAATGTAGCAACACATCCAACTAACAAAACAACTGAAAAATACTCTAAAAATCTGAAAAAGTCAGCAACCTAATACTCTAGCAAACCTACCAAATCTTCAACTCGGGACATGTCCAAAATTTCTGGCTGCAAAATGTCATTCATCGTTTCCACGTCCACTGCGGCAGCAACAGTGGCTCCCTTTCCCTCCAGTTTTCGATGGAACAGCAGCAGGTCTTTGGGATTGGCCACTCGGTCCACAAATCGTTGACCGAATCGCTGGACACTTAGCGACTAAAACCGCAAAATAAACTGCCAGTTTTATTAAAAAACCTAATAAAAAATAATAACCGACTGGCTAAATGACCTTAAAATGAATTTCAACAAGAACAACCAAGAGCACCAAACTACACGTTTTAGGTTTGGAGGGTTCAATAAGTAATGTTTCATATCGATTCATGAATATCATAGATAGAATCACGAACAAAAAGCGCTGCAGCAAAATCCGCGCTTTGGAACTCCAACCGAAGTCTTACTATTACATAATTGGCAAACTTTTGACCAAAAGACCGAATACGGAAATATAGGTCAGGTTCAATTTTTACCAAAATACAGTAAGTATCACTCACGACATCATAGTATGAACGATGCTTGTCGGTGTACAACCTTTGGACAGGAGCGATTTAAAATAAGTTAATTTCTAGAAATGAAGGCCCATTCTCAGAAAATAATTTTCGAAAACTAAAAAACAACATTCATACATCAAAGCCGCCGCTATAGTCCACACGTAAACGAATGAGGGGTTTGTCTGGGCACTTGCTGTTCTGGGCTCGTTCACGTTTGGCCTTCCGCAGAAGGGCTTCAATCTTCTCAGCGCAAACTTCCTCCACCTAGACCAGAAAATAAAATAAAATTTAATTAGTAGAGAATCAGAAAGCAAAAAAAACTTACTCTAAAAGGCATAGACTAGGAATATGCAAGCGTATTAATTTTGGCAGGCATTAAAGTATTACCGTATTCTCGCGCTTAATGGAACACCCACTTAAGGTGGCGATTCCTTTTGGGCACATATAATTGTTATTTGGCGGCGTAAATCAAGATGAAATTTGATGAAACTTTCCGACATAAGTTCTTTTAGCGTTCTAACACCCTCCGCGCAATCCCGACTCAAAAATTCGAGATTTCCGGTCAGAGAGTGGTTTTTCCCAATTTCTGAACGTTTGGCAGTGGCTATACAGCTGTGACTATATTCATTCGAAAGACCTCATTGAGCTACACATTTTTGCTTTTTAAAGCAAGTTTCTAGCTTTTCTCTACCGTGAGATATAGCCGATTTGCTTGTTTTGGCATCGAAAACTTGTCATTTTTGCAGAAATCAAGTAATCCAACATTTCTTGAACTACGCAAGCCGTAAAATCAAACTAAGGGCGTCGATCTGAAGGTCTCACAGGGACAAATTATCCGACGCATGATCGCCTTCCAACTGCTACCCTGTCGGCTCTATCATGAAAAATGTAGTTTTTGCAAAAACACGACCAATTGTTTTCCAAAGATTGTGGAGCATTCACCATGCAAGTTGGAGGACTGCTTCTGAACAAATGTGTTCTGCACAAATATACCCAGGGACGATTTTTTAGTTGCCCCGATTACTGCTTTCTAGCTAAAGTAATCGCTTGACAAATTTGGAAAAAGTAGGCAAAATACAGGTTACGCACACATTTCAGCTTATTTCTCTATAGCCAAGAGCGATTTCACAATAAATAAAAAATCGTCCCCAGCTATTTGATGGAGGTATCGATTGATATAACCGATGTCTCGCGAAAAAATTTACTTGAGTTTGCAAAAAAATTCTGGAAAATTATAGTTCTTCTAAAATGTGTTAAAAATATTTTTAGAAAAGCAACATTAGTTTCGTGGCATGCATTAAAAAGAGAAAATGTCAAGCTACATTTTGATATAAAAATGGCTTCTTAATTCCAAGTAATGAATGAGTAATAATGCTGCAAACTTTATGTGACCAAAGGGAATCACCACCTTAAGAGAACAAGTTCTCTTAAGGTGGTGATTCCTTTTGGGCACAAATTGTTGGTTGGCGGCGCAAATCAGGATGATATTTGGCGAAACTTTCCGAAATACATTCTTTTAGCGTTCTAACACCCTCCGCGCAATCCCGACTCAAAAATTCGAGATTTCCGGTCAGAGAGTGGTTTTTCCCAATTTCTGAACGTTTGGCAGCGGCTATACAGCTGTGACTATATTCATTCGAAAGACCTCATTGAGCTACACATTTTTGCTTTTTAAAGCAAGTTTCTAGCTTTTCTCTACCGTGAGATATAGCCGATTTGCTTGTTTTGGCATCGAAAACTTGTCATTTTTGCAGAAATCAAGTAATCCAACATTTCTTGAACTACGCAAGCCGTAAAATCAAACTAAGGGCGTCGATCTGAAGGTCTCACAGGGGCAAATTATCCGATGGATGATCATCTTCCAAAAGCTATCCCGTAGGTTGCTATCATGAAAAATGTAGTTTTTGCAAAAACACGACCAATTTTTTTCCAAAGATTGTGGAGCATTCACCATGAAAGTTGGAGGGCTGCTACTTAACAAATGGGTTCTGCACAAATGTACCTAGGGACGTTTTTTTAGTTGCCTCGATTACTGCTTTCTAGCTAAAGTAATAGCTTGACAAATTTGGAAAAAGTAGTCAAAATACAGGTTACGTATACATTTCAGCTTATTTCTCTACAACGAAGAGCGATTTCACACAAATAAAAAATCGTCCCCAGCTATTTGATGGAGGTATCGAATGATATAACCGATGTCTCGCGAAAAAAAAAAAAATTATTTGAGTCTGCAAAAAATCTGGAAAAATTATACTTCTTCAAAAATGTGTCAAAAATATTCTAAGAAAGCAACATTAGTTTCATGGTATGCATTAAAAAGAGAAAATGTCAAGCTACATTTTGATATAAAAATGGCTTCTTAACTCCAAGTAATGAACGAGTAATAACGGTGCAAACTTTTGTGACCAAAGGGAATCACCACCTTAAGTGAACGTGTTCTCTTAAGTGAAAATCCGAAAAGTACTTACAAAAATTGAAAACTTGCTTTTTAAAGTTAAATTTCCTAAGAATTGGTCGACTGTACTGCTGAAGTTTTAGTTATTTTAAGAAAAATGTAATTAATGTTACTGTGAAATGATAACAGTAATTATAAACTACATTATAAACTATATGCTACTACTACAAAAAAATAAAATTGATAAGCATCATAGTGGTTATTGGAGGCATATCTCCAAGCGAACATGTTCTCTTCAAGTGAGCATGTTTCTTATCTGAAATCTGAAAAATTTTTCCAATTTCGCCCGTATTTCACTTAAGGGAACATGTTCTCTTAAGCGCGAGAATACGGTACTATAGCCGATGAGAAGCATAAACATTCTGCAAACTATGGCAAAACTAGCTTCGAGATGCACTTGGGGCCGCCACTACCGGGGCCCGGGCCGACAAATTTGGGGGTCCAATATGAAAATTTTTCAGAAAATGTTCTTAAAAAATTCAAATTGTGCAATAAAATTTCTAGCATACAATTTGTTGTTTTCGTTCAAATTGGA
>JASAND010021461.1:0-18187 GCA_030248195.1 Trissonchulus latispiculum | reverse complement strand
CTCAGCTTCATCCACATTACGGAAAAATGAATAGACGTCATGGCCCAGGACTGAAGTGAACTACGACTGCTCAAGCTGAACTGTACATGCAACCTGTTTCCTGAAACACTATGGCACACCTCTAATGCATTCTCGAAACACTTTCACATTACATACATCGCATACACACTCAGAATGCGTTCCCACTTGGCTATGAGTCAGAGCGCCTCATGGCGTACCGTATTGAGCATATGCACACTATAATGACTGATCAACAAGCTATGTGAAGGACAATTTGTAATGAAAAGCTTTATGCAGTATGTATTTATATAAAAGTAAAATATATATCTGCAAATTATTCGTATTATGACATACGCCAATATGAGCCTCGTTGTAGGACAGGCTCATATGTTAAGCGGTTGCAACTTGTTTTCCTTAATTTACAACCTCCCTACGGAACTCATATGTATTTTACAGGCTAGTTTTTGCTTATGTACAACCTGCCTACGAAGACTCATATGTATTTTACATGCGACGAAGGAGCACTTTTTGTTCTTGTAAATACACATTCAAGTTATCATTGCATTTACTGTTATTAAGATTTCATTGAAGAAATGCTTTTTTTAGTAGTTTAACTTTATTTCTATTAGTTTAATTTTTCTTCCTGTGGTTCTCTATACTCGTATGCTCCTATATATACCTGTTTTAATTTTCATTAAAAGTTCATTAATTCATTAATACTATTATTATCGTGTACTATTATTTCTATGCTAACAAGGTTCTGTTTCTGCCATTATAAAGTAAAAACCTAGTTTTTCTGGTGTGTTAAACAGTGGCGATGGCAATTTTTGTTGTTAAACAGCGATTTTTGAATATATAATGCATGAATACACGATAACTGTAATTTTAACAATGCATACAATAACGCGCAACCTAAAAATCAATAAAATTTGGATGGCCTAAATTTTTTGGGCGATGGCCTAAAAAATTAAGTCGTTGAGGCCATTTGGCCTAAAGTTCGGCGACCCAAAAAAACCCTGCTATGAACTCCAAAACATAGCAGCAGAAAGCGCGACTCTTTCTTACCTAAGTGTGCAAAGATCAAGTCATTTGGTTCACTCCTGCTCATTCTATGACATTTTGAAAATGACACCTACTTTTTGGTCCAACCATGCCAAAATTTAGCAAAAAGGTGGACCGATGTAACTTTGGACTGGGTTGGGCTAGAAAAGTTCTGCAAATATCTGCAATGAAGATTTTTTAACAACCTAACAGGGAAACAATTCGACACTACCGAGGACGCTGCATTATTCTATGGCAAGGCCGCACCCATGGGGGGGTTCAAGGGGTCTAGACCCCCCCTTTTGGGATGACAAAATGGAAAATTTTTGCTATTTTTATGGCAAAAAAGCTATTTTTAAAAAATTTTCGCGCCTTCGGCGCGATTATTCACTTTTTGCAAGAAATAAACGTCCAATGTATATACTGTTTTTGGGCAAGAATGCAAAAATTCTTCAACTTCTAGCCCTCCAGACCCCCCGTTGCTTTTTAGCTTGGACCCCCCTTTTCAAAATCCTGGTTGCGGGCCTGTATGGTGTCAGATTTGTATAATTTTGCTTCCCCGGCTTAAGTTAGATAATAACTTTTAATAATTTCTATGAGAACAACGTGTGCTCTTTCCAAAAATGTCGGTCTCGTCTTCCTGCGACGCTTGGCAAGCTGTTGCGCTTCTACCAGGGCTGGTGGACCAGGAAGAAACCAAGGTCAAGCCCGAACGGGGGGCGTCAGGAACCCTCGTAGCCACGAAACCAGGACCTAGAAGAGAGAAGGGAAGAGGGAGGTTCAGCTTTTTACTCGCCATTGAAAGTAAAGAATTGGCCCAGCCGGGTTTCGAACCACGGCCCTTCTGACTCCGGAGCAGACATGCTAACCGCAACACCACAGGGCCATCATCTGAAGTCCCATAGCAGGCTTATCAATCCTTCCTATGCCTGCTTCCCTTACAAAGCTGCCAGCAGAATTTGTAAAATATGGGAAAATGATACCAAGGAGTGCTAAAAAACCAATTGCTTTTGCTGCCAAACTACCAAAAATGGTTATTAGTTGCTCAGAAGTCATTCACATAGCAAGTTTAATGCGTTCTTTCACCTGAACAGCTCAAAATTTCATTTGACTTGGCTATTTTGTGCTAGCCGGTAAAAACCTTATTTCGGCGGGTCGACTGCTTGGCTCAGCTAAGGTGGTCAAAAAGTAATCTGCTGGGCTTTTTCTAGGCGAAAAAAGTGAGAGTGGGGGGGCCCCCACACTAGTGGGGGGGAACCCAAAAGTGGGGGGAATCTAAAGTGGTCTAAAATCGCTAAAAATGTAGTAAAAATAGCCTGTTTTCTACATATATATACTGCTATATATAACTATGCTTAAAAGTGCTCAAAAATTGAGTTTGAGAACCAAAATAGGCGATTTTTGAGCAAAAAATTCCGGCGACGCCGGAAAATTGCTGAAAATTTTGACCAAAAATCCTTAAAATTTGGCATTTTCTGGGCACCTTATAGTGAGTGGGGGGCCCCCCCCCCCACCCCCCCCCCCCCTCCCAGTAAAAAAGCCCAGTTCTGGGACAAAGAAATACTCGAAAAACACTGAAACAACATTTATTTTTATTTTATTTTATCGAATTTCAAAAGATTACAAAATTTTGCATTTTACCATATATATAGAAAAAAGAAAAGAAACTAAAGGTTAAAAGCTAACCTTCAGTAACAGTAGTTTCGTAGTGAATACTAGAGTCTGACTGGTCTTCGGTAGATCTAGGCATACTGATCAGCCAACAAAAAAGAAAATGAATAAACCAGAAATCTAAAATATAAAATAAAAAGAAGTAAATATAGAGACTGTGATAGAATAAAATATTTAATAAAGTTTCCTAGTGCATTCTATATTTAAACATAAAACAGTAAATACAATAAATAATGTGCTACATTATTCACAAATATACACGTAGAGAAGTGTCATGGAATAATACATATCCTAAAGATGAGTGCTCAAAGCCCCATGCGTCTCACCGCCCAGCCTCACCAGGTGCGCACCTGGCATGGGGAAACTGGGCGGATATGTACAGTTCCATGTGTGACGTGGGTGTGAGTTTACACATATTATATATAAAAAAAATTTTTTAAAAATTGAGTTTTTAAAATATAAAAAGTTTTGGGGTTTAAGTTTTATATATCAAAACGATTAACGAAAGTTGTAGGTAAACTAACATTTTTTGAATTGAAAGTTTTTGTTTCTTTATTAAGTTTAGTAACTGAATATCCTGTATGGATTAAATTTTTAATTAACTTAATAACTGAATTTTTCCAAAATTCTTCGTTTTCGGATAATTTCCATAAGCGTTCTAGTTCATTCCTGAAAATCATATATGCACGTACAGTAGAAAAATTACTATGAGTATGAGGAAATTTTATTGTTTTAAAATTAATTTGTCTGTTTTATCAAAAGGTTTAAAAATAAACTTTTTATTTATAATTTCGATGTTAATATCCAAAACTTCAGCTGAAAATGGATTATCATTTTGACGGATAAGGGTTAAAGAAATTGGATATATATATATTTCTAATATAATGCTTTCAAATTTATTTCTGTCATTGAACACAGTTAAATCGTCCATATAACGAAAAATATTTAATAACAAGCTTGCGGATTTCCAATCTTTTAAGTATAAAACCTT
The DNA here is from genome assembly GCA_030248195.1 of Trissonchulus latispiculum. Lineage (NCBI taxonomy): Eukaryota > Metazoa > Nematoda > Enoplea > Enoplida > Ironidae > Trissonchulus > Trissonchulus latispiculum. The sequence goes on along the minus strand of JASAND010021461.1, from coordinate 14,484 downwards.
TTTCATATAATTAAATTCGCAGTTAAAGAGAATTAGATTTACAATGAAAGGTGCACAGTCCGTTCCCATTGGTATGCCCACATTTTGCTGGAAAACTAAGTTACCAACACGAAAAAAAGTATTTTTAACAATACATTTAATATAGCGTAACAATATTTCTTTAGTAATAAGATTTTTAGAATTGATTTTGTTTGTGCAAAACGCCGTTTTTGACGTAGCTGATATCATGCTATTGCCCATAAATCTATCCAAAAGTTCTTCCATATTTTTAATAATTACCTCATGTTCAAGTGAGGTATATATACATTTCTGTAAAGTCATAAGTATATACAGAATTAGCATATGTCGACTTATTAAGTTTATGTAAAGCATTAATTAACGTTTGTGAACTTTTAATTATCCAAAAGAATTTTATTCGATATCTACCATTTCTTTCCATTACTTTACAATAATTTTCTATCTTTTCATATATTAATTTCAAGCAGCGCGAAACCGTAGAAGAAATACGTTTTAAAAAAGATTTACTGCTAGCAATAATTATTCTGAATTTTATAGGATTTTTATGGAATTTTGGAAGCATACGAGGAAAAGGCAAAAGGAAACCGGCAAATTTGATGAAACCTAGCCAGTTGATGCTGCAAATTTTGATTTTGATTTTTCTCAGTTAATATAAGGAATATCGCAAAAATAACTGCAGATATGAAGTCAGCGACGCCGATTTTACCTGTCGCATGCATAAAATCGCTAATATGAGTTATCCTGGCCGAATATTGGGGTTGGTTTTTTCCCATGGGTTGGTTTTTTCCTGCCATTAGTTTTTTACCCCAGCTAATTAGTAGTAGTAGTAGTTCTGCAGAGTCCAAAAAGTGACTACCTTGGTTTTTTCCTCGACCTCTATATATACACATTATATATTATATATATAAATATATATATATATATTTGTTATGTACGTTAAAGTGAATTGAAGTTGCTTGCGGAAGTGTTGGGACATAGATATATGTAATTGGACCACTTTAAAATGTACTTCTACCTTGTCCCGGAGAATTGCTGAGTGATGCACAACTCTATGTTGATGAATCGCATCTCTTCTGTGTATTCTGTTGTTTGGTTTTGTGTGCTGTTTATTTTTGCTTATGGTGGTAAGTTCTGTGCTATCTTCAACTGATTACCACTGTTTATTGAGGGAGAGTCTTCCCTAACTTGAATAGAATTGTGTTGCTCTGTGCACACAGGACGCTAGAGAATAGTTTGTTCTGCATTTTTGTGAGAGGTGTATACCAGGGTATTTTTTACAGGGGGGGCGGGGGTCCCCCGAAATTGACCTCCCCCCGAAAATGCCTTCCCCTCCCGAAATCGCCCCCCCCCGGATTTTGGTCTTCGCCCTTAATGAGGTCTATATATATATACATTTTTTTCCAAAAATGGTCAAATTTTCCGGCTTCGCCTGAGATTTTTTCGTACAAATGGCTATTTTTACCCTAAATCCTGGCATTTTTGAGAACTTTATGCAAAATACCATTTTTGGCTCATTTTAGCAAAAAATCTTCCCCCACCGAAAATCCCCCCCCCGGAAAAAATCCCTAAAAATACCCTGTATATGTGTATATATATATATATATATAAATATATATATAATATATCGTTTTAGGTGATGATCAAGACAAGACTAGCTGGTTAAAATGTAGATGCTCCAGTACTGGATGTGCCGGATCCTATGGCAGTGTGGATGGGGTCTGTGAAACGGACGGTGGCTGTCAGAAGGCCGTCATTCGAGGAGTAAACGACGATGTCATAGAAGAACTCAGGTACAACTTTTGCAGAATAGCTTTATACGTATACGTAGCTGATCAGTCTCTTCAATAATAAAATGAACGTTTATCATGCGGCGCTGGCTTTTTTTCTAGGCAAAAATATATAAACCAGGAACCAACTATTTTAAAATCTGTCTCAATCATAGGGGTCGCGGCAGCGACCCCTATAATATGTGTGAAAAGCGGCTGGAGACAGTGTAAAATAAGCTGCGCAAAATCCTGCGCAGATTTCATGCGCAAATTGTAGGTAGAGCACATCGAGTTTAGTATATCCGGGAAGTTTCAGCCCCGTATCACTTACCTTTAAAAAGTTGCTCCCCGGACCGGATATGGCGGCGATGTTTTTTTCCGGTTTCTCCTATTTGATGGTTGTATTATGTAGGGGCTCGATAGCGCTCCTACATAATATGGGTATAAAGGCGTCTGCGCGGCTTCCTGGAGACAGTGTTCGCCTGGTGCCAGCTAATTTGAGGTCCGGGGAGAGGCAAAAAGGTTACCATCGTAAAGTACTCGAGCATACAAGTATCACCATACTTTTTGTTAAAATTCCGAAGTTCAAAATTTTGCACTAGGCGGGAGTTACCGTGCGTTTGTTTTTTTTTCTCGGTTAATACCGCTTTTCGGAAGCGCATATGTCAGCGCAGTGTTGGAACGATATGGGCATTTTGGCCCAATACCTGGGCTTTTTCTAGGCGAAAAAAGTGGGGGTGGGGAGAGTGGAGGGGAGCCCCCCCCCCACTAATGGGGGGGACCCAAAAGTGGGGAGGGGGAATCTAAAGTGGTCTAAAATCGCTAAGAATGCAGTAAAAATAGGCTGTTTTCTACATATACTGCTATAACTATGCTTAAAAGTGCTCAAACATTGAGTTTGACTACCAAAATAGGCGATTTTTGAGCAAAAAATTCCGGCGGGGCCGGAAAATTTTTGAAAACTTTTACCAAAAATCCTTAAGATTTGGCATTTTCTGGGCACTTTATAGTGAGTGGGGGGGGGGACCCAAAATGTGGGGGGGGGCCCCCCCCCACCCCCCCCCCAGTAAAAAAGCCCAGAATACTGCTATTATACAGTACAGCTCATTTCAAAGTGCGTTTGAAGCGAAGTCCCATATCTGGCGAAATGTCGCGAGCGCACGCGAAATTCGCGAAGGCTTTGCGACATTCGTGTAGATTTTTCGCGATATGTCGCACGAAAATCTGAATTTCGCGAAGTCGCATGCGAAGTTCGCGTAACTTCGCGAAATTTCCCAAGATTTCGCGAAAGCATGTTGCGAAATTTCTTCCACTCGCGAAAACTCCTCGCGAACTTCGCGAAACACTTCGCGAAGTTCACTAGCTAAGGTTTTTGTTAGCTAAATTGAGGGGTTTTCTCCATATCTACCAAAATTCTGGGTAAATTTTAAATTGTAACTTTGGCTCAAATTTTTCTCTTCGCGAAATGTCGCGAAATTTACGCGATGTTGTGCGACATTTCGCGAAGTTGTCGTGAAATCTGCTAAAAGGTGTTGTGGATTTACGTCTTTTGGAGAGTCCTAAATTATGAAGTTTTGGCTTGCGGATATAGAGAACACGAAAAGGAAATTAGAGCTGAGCTATATATGTGTCACCCGCTTTTCCCGCGTGGTTCCCATCTCTGTTGCGATTTTTCCCGAAAGTTCTTACTACTTTCTTTCAAGTATATACTTTCAAATGAAGGCAGCTTATGCCTTGCTTTTTTCCGGAAGAACTTTTTTCCGGAGGGGTCAGAGCAGTATGGCATATATATCATCGGGAAGCACAACACTTATCCTACATGTACAGTACATACAAGCCGTTTTGGTCTAGGTCTTTCCAGTAGTTCAGGGTGGCCCGGCAAAGCTTGTCAAATTTTGGCACTTGGACGTATATACCAAAAATTTCAAAGTCTCAAAAAATTTGCAAGGAAGTAGCAGGGGCTACAATATATAATAAACCCTCTAGGGTAGTTTTGGACGCTCTTCAAGATAGGCTATTAAAATCCTATATAGCTCAAACCGGTAAGCCACACTGGAGGTCGGTTTTTCCCGCATATTAAGGGGGGGCTAATTTCACTAAATGTTCGATGTTGGAAAAGCTAGCTAGTCTTTTGCCACATAATAGTATTAGGTTTAGTGTAAAATAGTTTGAAGTTTGAAAGAATTCCATGCAGCGTAGCGTCTTGTGGAGCCATCAGATGTTGGTGTTGTCGGTCCAAAGCTCGACATGACACGTATATACACAAACTTCGCCTCACCCTGATCGCTATATGCAAAGTGCGGTACCCAAATATTTCAGAACTAGTTCTGACATATAGCGCTTTGATATCGTGTAAAATGGTCCTTAGATCAGTGTATACGTTTCTGTGAGATACAATCAAAGTGCGAAAAATTGGGTGTTATAGGTCTAACGGGTGGAGGTTAACTAACGCCTAATGAGCTGTGGTTTATCAAATGAACCCAACTTTGCTCCAATTAGTACTCCCAGTATCTGTTTTAACTTTTGTAAAAATGACGTGATTTCGTTAATCCCTGCGTTCGCAGTGCTAGATTACATTATCGTATTGTCGCTGTTATTTGGTGCCATTTCGAAGAAATGAGTTAATTACTCCAAAGTACTGTGGCAGAATCGGCTGAAACTTTGCGCATTACAAGCTAGTGAGTGTACCAAGATGTGCAGAAAGCTAGGTCACTAAACCTCACTCCAATGTTTAGAAATGCTAGATTGATTTCTCGAAGTATGGATGGTGATCGCTCCAAAAAGCTCTAAGATAGTTGTAAGCGCATACTGAACGAACAAAGCATCATATCGAAAAACGGATTTCATATTCGGATTCAGCAGGTTAAATAACCCCTATAAGCACCTTTTCGGCGAAATCCGAAACAAAAATTTTTTGACCCCATTTTTAATGCGCTTAGATTTCATTTTTCAGGCCTAAAAATAAGGGACATCTCTTAACAAAAAGTTTGCTAGCACACTAACCAGAAAACCAAAGCCCTCGAAACTTACAGACAGTTTGCCCCTATTAGAGCCTAATATTTGGACGCATTTTGGAATGATATTTGGACTAATATTTGGACGATATTAGGAACCACGTGCCTGGGCCTCCTAGTGTGGGAACCCTGACCGTCGCCGAGGAGGATGCGGATACTCCTTGGTGGCACGACATGATGTCTGGAGGGTTCCACGGCGCGTCTGGGGACTGCCTATCGACTCCACTTGCACTGTCGATAGGATGAGCTAATCGGGGCACTAGAGCGAGCCTGCTCAATAAATTTCGGCCGCCTCGACAAGGCGAGAGGTGCAATTCGGCACCATGTCACCCCAATCCCTACCCTTCTGGCCGGGGTGTCGGCCGATTCCCTGTGCCAGCCTTCAAAGAGGGGGAGGCCCTTCAGCCAGCCAGGCACCGTGATCCCTCCTGTCCCGTCGGGCTGACCCTCTGGAAGCCCTAATGGGGGCAGTCTCCTGGTTCCCTTGGTGGACGGGATGGCTACCCTAATCCACCTATGAGGACAATCTTCTTGCCTTCAATACTTCACGGAACATTCGAAGAACTAGCTCGGGTGACGACGGAGGCTCTGTTCCAAATGACGCGGCCGGCGTAAACCGGAGACGGGGGCCTGCTGCTGAGGATGAACCGAGTCGCTTAGTCGTATGGTCTACTAACATTCGAGGCTTACACTCTAATTACAACGCTCTCATCCATCAATTATCCATGGCGGAACAAAAACCACAACTCATTTGCCTATGTGAAACTTTTGTAAACCCTCGAACCACTAACAACCTGGCTTTTCATATACCAGGGTACTGGGCCGTACGCCGTGACAGGAAAAATCATGGGGGAGGCATAGCAATATACGTGGCAGACAACCTTCGTTGCACCTTCCTATCCGAAGGAAAGGAGCATGAATATTTATGGCTAAAGCTCAACATCTCTGGGCTTACATATCTGATATGCTCTTGTTATAGGCCACCTTCCGCAAATAGTTCACTACTACAGGCACTGGAAACCGATATTGCCAACTTCAATCGATCCTACCCCGGTGCTTTCTACGTTTTCTGGTGATTTAAACCGTCATAACAGCGATTGGCTGTTATATTCTGGCCCTACGAACTCGGCGGGAGAGCTGTGCTACGCATTCTCAGCTGCTCACGGTTTCTCTCAGATCGTCACGGAGCCAACCAGACAAGGGCTTACCCCAAGTTGTCTGGATTTAGTCCTTACGGACTCGGAGAACGTGATATTTGGGGCATGCGCAGAACCGATTGGGTTATCTGATCACGCCGTCGTCCAAATCTCCATTCAGGGAACATTTACGGCTCAAACGTCAAATTCCGATCCACGCTTTCAGTTATCCCGAGCGGATTGGGATAACTTGCGCCTATGGCTAGGCGACCAGCAATGGCAAGCCTCCCTCACACCGCTCGGCCCAAACGACATGTGGGCATCTATCCGCTAACGAATAGAGACAGCGATGCATATGTTCATCCCTGTCGTGAGCCAAAGGCGAGCGTCGAAACCGTTCTTCACTCGTGAACTGCACATGCTCTTAAAGGCGAAAATGCGAAGCTGGAACCGTTGGAAACGCACTATGGCCATCGAAGATCGCGAGCACTTCCGGGCTGCCAGGAACTATTATAACTCTCGGCTACGGGATAGAAAACGAGAACATGCATCCACGGTGGCTCAGGGGATTGACCGTTTGACTGGTCGCCCGTGGTGGTCAGCGGTCAATCATGACCTGGGAAAGCCATCTTCGTCGGCTATTCCACCCTTGTCGACAAATGGTGCTACTACTTTAATCCTACTACTTTAAATTTGCTGAACGAAGTATTTACGGCCAAAGCGTCAACGCGATCCCCGAACGCTCGAATTCCATTTTGGTCAATGGTCAAATCGTTAATCCACCAGAGCTGAAAAAACCTTTTTGAAAAATCCCATTTTTCGCACCAAAATTTGTACTTTGGCGTCCTGCCAAAAACGGTATATATATATATATATATATATATGAGATATATCGTTGCCCACCCTAAACTTTTTTACTTTGATATGTTAGCTAACGTTGGGGGGGAAAAGTAGCTCTCTCCGACGATGTCGTGCCAACCCCTTCGTAGCCCCCCCCCCCTTAAAATGGGTTTTCCCCGCTTGACTATACGTATATATTCCTTTCATTTGGTGCAGAATTCCTTGAAAAAACGACCAGTTAGAAAATATATATGTCGTCTCAACTACTATTTTTTCTGAAATTGTTTAATGAAGAAACAAGCTTTATATTTTGAAATAAATGTAAATTTTGCTGATGCTGCCAATTTCGTTTGATCTTTTGAGTTTGACCCATAACGGGTCGCCAAGTTCGATGACATAAAGTTCTAGCCAAAAAATCTAGCTAAAAACTTACCAGAAATTTAGCCCTAAAGAAGTTCCAGCCAAAATCCGAAAATGAGGATTTCCCCTATGTCGATGTATGGCCGTTCATTTCTCCACGAGGATAAACGCAAACCCTAGGAACGAACTTCTTTAGGGCAAGATTTCTGGCAAGTTTTTAGCTAGATTTTTGGCTGGAATACATAGTCATCGAACTTGCTGTCCGTTATGAGTCAAGCTCAAAAAATCAAACGAAATTGGCAGCATTAGCAAAGTTTACATTTATTTCAAAAATATATATAAAGCTTGTTTGTTCATGAAGCAAATTCAGAAAAAATAGTATATAGTTGAGACAACATATTTTCTCACTGGTCGTTTTTTCAAGGAATTCTGCACCAAATGAAAGGAATACATATATCGTGAACAGAAGAATGCGATGGCAACAAGTGGTGCAGTAATCGACATTTTTAAAATAACCGTCTTCCGGAAAAAAGCAAGGCATATAAGCTGCCTTCATTTGAAAGTATATATATACTTGAAAGAAAGTAGTAAGAACTTTCGGGAAAAATCGTAACAGAGATGGGAACCACGCGGGAAAAGCGGGTGGCACATATATAGCTCAGCTCTAATTTCCTTTTCGTGTTCTCCATATCCGCAAGCCAAAACTTCAAATTTAGGACTCTCCAAAAGACATAAATCCAAAACACCTTTTAGCAGATTTCGCGACAACTTCGCGAAATGTCGCACAACATCGCGTAAATTTTGCGACATTTCGCGAAGATAAAAATTTGAGCCAAAGCTACAATTTAAAATTTACCCAGAATTTTGGTAGATATGGAGAAAACCCCTCAAATCAGCTAACAAAAACCTTAGCTAGCGAACTTCGCGAAGTGTTTCGCGAAGTTCGCGAGGAGTTTTCGCGAAGTGGAAGAAATTTCGCAAAATGCTTTCGCGAAATCTTGTGAAATTTCGCGAAGTTACGCGAACTTCGCATGCGACTTCGCGAAATTCAGATTTTCGTACGACATATCGCGAAAAATCTACACGACTGTCGCAAAGCCTTCGCGAATTTCGCGTGCGCTCGCGACATTTCGCCAGATATGGGACTTCGCTTCAAACGCAATTTGAAATGAGCTGTACTGTATGTTGGTGGGCAGGGTCCTCCCACGCAACCTTTTTTGGCCATTTTGGCACACTGCCAATTTTGGCTCTGTGCTAAGGCCCCAAAGTCGGACTTTCGCTATTTTGGCACTTCGGTTGTGTTCGACTTTTTTCACAGGCCAGCAGCTAGATCGGTTTCGTTTGTTTTATTTGAATATTTCGGACTATGCGCGGAATGTAACGAGGGGGATTTTTTAATTTCGCTCTGGAAACTTTCAGGAGATGTGCCCAAACTTTGCATTTTTGGCCTGTTTGGTCGATAAGTCCCACTATTACTAGAAATGACCTAAAAGTCACTAAATAAATATATATGGCGTTTTTCGGCCTTGGGGTGGTACCCATATATAGTAAATCGGGGTCACTGAACACGATGAGCATACTGCCGAGATCGGTAGATGTGACCCCTGACCCACAGCGCCCACCCACAGTGGGTCCGGTGTGGGTCAAAAATGAAAGTCTTCAAAGGTGGTCATGCTTGGTATCAAATGAAAGCCCTTGGCGAGGCGATCAACTTTTGTCATCATGCCACCCACAAAAAGTGGCCCCACCGACCTGTGGGTGGGTGCAGCGCCACCCACAGTGGGTCCGGTGAAGGTCAAAAATGAAAGTCTTCAAAAGTGGTCATGTTTGTTATCAAATGAAAGTACATTTGCCCTGCCTCTTGCATTGTTCAAGCTCCTTATCTGCTTTAGCTCACTGCTGAAAAGGGAACCTTTAAAATGACTGAAGGACAAGTAATAAAAAATGTTCCTCCGGGGCATGAAAAAGTAATATGGGTGGTGGTGAGCTTCTAAAATCAAGAGAGGAGACTAGTCTTAAAAATGCTTAATATGAAGGCTAGGTTCAAAAAAGAAGAGGACTAGGTTGTGGGCGAATTAATATGGGCACAGCTTCGCCGAGCAACCCATATTCGCGGGCTTTCATGCTTCGCCATGGCGGTTGTCATAAAATACAAAGTGAAGTCAGTCAGTGGTGGGGGGTCAACTGGTCAAAAATAAAATTTTTCAAAAGTGGCCAAATTTTGTATCAAATGAAAGCCCTAAGTGAGCGAAGCAACTTTTGTCATAGAACTGCATACCCAAAGGGCTGTAGAGTGCTGTAGTGGGGTGGGGGTGGGGACTTGGGCGATTTTGGGTCAAAAACTCAAAAGTAAATTTTTTCAAAAGTGGTCAAATTTGTGTCAAATGAAAGTCCTAAGCGAGCGGAACAACTTTTGTCATGGAGCCACCCACCCAAACTTGCAGTGTCAAATAACGTCACGTGCCTATGAAACTTCTGTCTTTACGTCAACCGGAATTTAAAGGATATATAGACACAGCCAACACACACATATTATCCTCTTTTGTGCGGAGCATTTTTGTTACTTGTTTATATACTACAATAATTTAGCTTGAAGGTGGTTTAAATTTTAGATGTAGCACCAAGATAAACAATGTTAATATTCCGCGGAGCGGAGCCTCCAAATTTTTGAAATATTTTGACCAAAGATGTTTAAAATTTGTTAACTTTTGGGCTCCTTTTGGTAAGTTATATTTACTAAGTGGGAATGAACGAGTAGGGGCGTCCCGAAAATTTCGGAAACATCGAACCTCCGGAGGGATTGGAACCCATAGCATTTCGTTATATGTAACTGTTAGCAAATACCTATTTTGTGAAGCTCTGGGCTTTTTTGCTGAAGCAGCAAAAATTAAGCCGAATGTGCATATTGCCTTTCCTATGTTTATATAATTTTTATATTCAATTTTCAGATGTATCCCCTTGTCAAATTTTCAGCCAGAAGGGCGGCCCATAGTTTGTGAGCCTGACTACAATGAACTGCATAACTTCAATGTCCGATGCTGTCGAACTGACTTTTGCACTGACAATCTCAATGTCACTCTCGCCCCTATACCGCCGGAAAGTAAGGTCATCTCCAGTGTATTGTTTGTGTTAAATTTTGGTTCTTGTGTCCAAAGGGTTGCTGTTGATCAACCATTTTCTTGTTTTTTATTTCGAAATGTACCTAGACTGCAGGTTTAATAATGAGCATAATACTAAAGATACAGCGCCCATTGGCTCTCTCCTGCTCGGACTAAGGCTTCGGCCTTAGTGACTGCAGGCAGGCGTTTCTCATTATTTCTTTATGATTAATGCCTTGTATCCTTCGTGGATTCGCCTGCTGGCCCGCGTTTACCTAATTTTCTTGATGTAATGAGCATAATTCGTAAGGTTTGTCTAGGGATGTGTGCGTCTGCGTACGACCATGTTGTGTACTCAAATGAAAATATAAATATTGAAATGAAGTCAGTGCGGAATCTTTATCTGTATGTCTCATTTCTTCGTTAATATTTTTTAGTTGAAACGCCGAATCCCATTGATCCTGACTCTTCAGATTCCTCGTTCCCCAATGACACTCAGATCGTAATTCTTGTACTGCTGATTGTGACCGGTCTCAGCTTGTTGATTGGCTGTTTTGTTGTCAAGCGAACCGGTCTGTTCCGACTTCCGTTGAAGGCTGTGGGCGTGCCAGGGTAAGGGAGTGACATATCAAGAAAAATGTTCTTCTGTGATAGTCAGTCGACCAGTAGAAACTGTTTTGAAAATTATCCAAGTTTTCTGAGATCTCTCAGTCTACTGTAGGTCGGACCCATTTTTCGGATATTTCGGAGGTTTCGCTGTTTTATGGATTTTCATCAGCCCTTTATTTTTGTCTTTTTGGCACTGTTTTTGCTGTATTAGTTTTTATTCTGTTATTATTCTGTTAGAATTAGATTTATTTTTATTCTGTTATTATATTATTATTATTATTCTGTTTTTTCTGTTGTGTTTTTAGGCCTGACAAAGCAAGACTGTTGGAAGTGAAACCGGGAGAGATCAATGTAATCAAAGAGATGATGGCCATGGTGGATCCCACCTGTGGCTCTGGAAGTGGATCTGGTACGAAATGAATCAATTTTTCTTGCTTGCTGCACATTTGCTTTTTTAAAATGCTCTGTGCATTGGCTGGCACGGTTTGTTTAGTTTCGTAAGTGAAACTTTTTGCTACAGCTCCTGTTTTCTGAGATCACGGTTTTTTTTTGTGTTTTTTACTGTGTTTTCGCACACTTTTTCTTAGAAAAACACACTTTTTCTTAGAAAAACACACTTAAAAACACACCGAAACCTTGAGATTCAGAAGCAAAATTTTACTAATTTCTTTAAAAGTTTTGAACTACGGAAGACCGTTTCCTGAAAATTTTGCGCCTGCGGCGCACTAGTCTTTTCATTCATTTTTTCAAAGCTTTGGCGTCCTACCTTTGTGCTTGTGTCCCTTTTCTTTTGTAATCCTCTAGTATATGTATAAGTAAGTATATAGTATATGTATGTATATATGTCCTTATTATTATATTAGTTACCACATTATTTACTTTAGGCTGCATTAAATCTCTAGCACCGTTTCAAAAGAAAATATGGTTTACAAAATCAAAAGGTTCAACTGTTTCCATTGTGGTTTTTTACCGATTTTTAAAAAATTTTCAGCTTCTGGGGGGCTCCGCCCCCGAACCCCCATTGCAAATACGCGTTTCTTCGTTTTCTTTCGATGATATTGCGCTCATTTCGTTCAAATTGACCATACACGTCAGTATCTATTGGCTTTTATCGCTAGAACGACAAAAACCATCTAGGAATAGGCTATATGTAGCAAAAATAGTCGTAAACGCATTTAAAACGCGAAAAATCAATTTTTGGAAAAAACACACATTTTTTTAGAAAAACACACTTTTTCTTAGAAAAACACACTGAAAAGCACAGGTCCGAATTTGAAAAAAAACCCTGTCTGAGATCCCTGTATGGCTTTCCTCTGAGGTCACAAGAAGCTTTTAATGGAATTCAGTGCATAGTCGCTTGTTAATTGTATTTCTGCTGGCGTTTTGCGGTGGAATTGCATACTGTGGTTTAAAAGCTCTCTGTATCGACCAAGCTTTTGTTTGTTTGAACTTTTAGCATTCATTTTCACATTGCTTACATTTTGTATGCCCTTTGTCCCCTCCAATTGTTAATTTTGTGCTACTTTCTGTAATTTCAGGTGCACCACTATTGGTTCAGAGATCCATAGCTCGACAGATTCAGATTCTGGATGAGATTGGGAAGGGTAGATTTGGCGAGGTCTATCGGGGCCTCTGGCGTGGCACGGATTTTGTGGCTGTCAAAGTTTTCCCTGCCCGCGATGAAAATGCATGGGCCCGCGAAGTGGAAATCTACATGACCACCATGCTTCGTCATGAAAACCTGTTGGGTTTCATTGCTGCTGACAACAGAGGTTTGTTGTCTATTGCCTGCTTCTTGAGGTTGTGCGCCAACTAGAAAAATTGTTGATAAGAAAATGCTGGCTTCTGAACCGTTGCTTCTTTATTGTCTTGGAGAGAGAAGGGTAATATCCAAGAGCACATGTTTTGGTGCTCGTTCTGTGGTGAGCACCCCTCCTAGCCATGTAAAAAGGAAAAGAAAATTTGCAACTATTGGGCCTGTCCTTTAATTTACACAACTAACCGTAACTTTTTCAGACAGTGGCATACAGACGCAGCTATGGCTGATTACGGAATATCATGCCCTTGGATCCTTGTACGATTTCCTGGAAATGAACACAGTGGATGTGGTCCAGATGTGTCGCATGGTCCGATGCATTGCTAATGGACTGCACCATCTACATCAAGAGATTACCAGTGCCGCTTGTGAGTTTAAGACCTATTATTTTCACATGGTTGGCGTAATTTTAGTCAGTGGGGGTATCCGTTTACGGGGGTGACTCTTCAAAAATAGAATAAATAGGGGGGGGGGGGTGTACAAATGATAACACTTATGTAGACTGTAAAAGCTGTCAAGCTGTCAAAAGTGCTTAGCTTTTATATGTCAATTGCGAACATCCTTTAAAAACTCGATGAAACTGGACAACATTTTTGGAAGATTTTACGTGAAAATGTTACCATTTTGGAAAATTTTCGGTTGTTGGGAAAGATATCTGAGTTTATGATTCGTTCCTACAGGAGAAAATTAGCTGACATACAGCTGCTGTGCACTGCTCCTGATTTTCTTGACGCAGAAAGATGTGTTGCACTGAGCTCGTTGTTTGCTTTTAATAAACACATTGCTTAGCTGATGCATGGCTTTAAGCCAAGATTGCAAACTTTTGCGGAATATTCTGCGTCAGCGATTCGTTAAATCTTTATTTTTTGCTTGATAACTATGTATTTTTCAACAAGAATAGAGCATATTTTATTGATTCAAAGAAAATCAATGGCGGTGATTGGCTAATACGTAGAAACCTGCTGAATGCCAGCCAATATTATGTCTTCAATACGTGGCAATCATCAGTGTCTTTCAGTCATTTCAGTAATAAATACCTATCAACAAGAGTACATAATAACTAAGAGTGTGACAAGCGTCTCACTCTTAGTTATTAGGCTGCAGACATCATCTGCACAATAACGGCCTACCACCCCCACAACTGAGTACCTGGTGACCACGCCCACAACTGAGTACCTGGTGACCACGCCCACAACTGAGTACCAGGTACACAATTGTGTGCCAGCACTCGCTTGTATGTTTACATGTTGAAGCCAAAAACATTCTATCAGCAGCTGGCCACTTTTGAGATTCAACATGTAAACATAGAAGCGAATTGAGTCTGGTAGAGGTCGCATGCACTACTACTAACATAGGAATTTTGATGTTTTACACGTCTACAAATGGATCGTTCATGAATTAGCATGAGAGTATATTTATGTATTTCTTTAATTCTTGGTCAGACTTCTATTTTGTGTTAATTTCATTCCAGACATAAATTCCGGAAAAGGAAAATAAAAAGTTGGTACGAAACTTAACTTATTCCTATAAAATGTAAACATAGAAGCGAGTGCTGGTACACAATTGTGTACCTGGTACTAAGTTGTGGGCGGGGTCACCAGGTACTCAGTTGTCGGGGTGGTAGGCCGTTATTGTGCAGATGATGTCTGCAGCCCAATAACTAAGAGTGGGACGCTTGTCACACTCTTAGTTATTATGTACTCTTGCTATCAACAATACTGATCCATATCAGTTGACAGTAGTAATAGAGATACTTTTTCCTGTATCAGTAATATAATAATATGAGCTATAAAGGCACTTTGCGGATTTGGAAAAGTGCTAATTAGG
>JASAND010021460.1:0-28561 GCA_030248195.1 Trissonchulus latispiculum | reverse complement strand
GTGTACTTCCGTTCAGTTACGTATGTGCTAGAGTGAATTAAGTAGTCATGTAAGCAATAATACGACAGTTTTTGCCCCAGTCTTTATAAGCTTCAGCAGTCAATACCTGAAATAAAATCGAATTAGATCCTGAAAAGTGTAAAAACCATTAGTTATTATTGACAGTTATTGGAATTCACGACTACCAGGGCTGAGTTATCATACCTTTTCCTTCAGTAGACTTTTCTCTTCCTTCTCCTTTCGACGGAGCTCGGCCACGAAATCATTGAAGACCTGCTCCTTATCTCGCATCTTTTCCAGGGCTTTGAAACGGCTATCCTTGCCGTACTTGGCCGCAAAATCACTGAAAGAGGACCTAAAAGACACGGAACACAACGACGCATAGATTTATGTGCAACCTTCTTTAATTTCTATGCATCAATTTGATTTATATCCAAATTAATGATTTTTATGATCCGCCTGTTGCATGACAACATCAAAACCTGCTTCATACAGTCGGGGCCTACCTAAGCTTTGAAACGTCATAACGAAAATTAGCCCTACCTGCCAGAAAGTTCTGCCTCTTCCAAAAGCAGCATGAAATTGTCCTTAGCTTCCTTCATCTTTCGCTTCTTCTCCACTGTTCCTCTTCGGCTCTCTCAATTTGACGTATTTGTCAATGCCTGTAATGAGCAAAAACAAAATGCATTGAGTATTTGGGGATGATGAGATACAACACAGATACTACTATGTATAACTAAACAAATAAATACAAGAACTAAATCATGTAATAGTACCTGTTTGTAGGGTTGTAAATTGTAAAAAGTAAAAATGTTAAAAAACATTTTTACAGTTATTAACAGTAGCAAAATTTCGGACTTTTTACAGATTTTTTACCTTTTTAACACCGCTACACTTTCTAACACTAGATATTTTACATATTTTAACATTTTTTAACACTACTTTTTTCGGAGTTTTTACACTTTTTTTAAATTTTTTACTTTTTTACACTTGTTCACAGCTACATACGTATACCGCCGATTGTGAAAAATAGTTTCACGTATAGTATACATTGCAGACAGGTTTTGTTTCAATAACGTGAAAATAACATTAAAAGTAATTTATTTCAACAAGTAAAAAATCATATTAAAACTAAAGACGGTGGTTGGGCCCTGTTGAGGAGAGGATTTTTGGGAATTCATTTTCGATTAATAAGTTACCGACTGTAACTCAGCTGCAACTGAATCTCGTGCCAGATAGCCTGCTCAGAGGATTGTTTCCTTTCATTGAAAATTTAGAAATCCTGCAAGATGGGCTCATTAAGTGGACATCTCGGTCAATAAAGATTAAAGAAATGTCCAATTAATTCTAAGGAAGAAAGGACAGATAGAAATGGGTGTCTGCAATTAGAATAGTGATAATTTAGTTTTAACAGTGTATCTTTGAGAAAAGAGAGTTTAGACATGTTGCTGAGGAGCATTAGTCTATTGCCTGCATATGGTGTTTTTGGATGCTACTCGAGAAAACTGGGGTTTCTAGAGGTAACAAAGATGAAAGCATCCATTATGATGTGCTACAGACACAGTCATACAAGTTAGGTGCATTCATTCGCTGACCACTCTGCCAGACTGATACTAGTATTCGGCGGGCGTCGTCAGTGGCGTACCGACATACTAGTTGCAGCTTTAGGTTTTTAGAACCCCCGTATTAAAAATCAATTGAAATGCGTTTCTGCCCTGTGGTCCCATTCACACGTGCTACTTAGTATATTATGCATGCAAACATACACAAAAAAAAGGTGACAGCATGTATTAAACGGGCCGAAGCCATATTAGACTGTAGGGTGTTATCCCTGGTATTAGACGTGGGCGAAGCCCAAATTAGACTGTAGCATTCGTATAGGTATTTGCGGTATTTAATTCTGAGATAAGACTGTAGGAAGTGATCCCATGTATTAGACGGGCCGAAGCCATATTAGACTGTAAGGTGTTAAACCCTGGTATTAGACGTAGTTGGGCAAAGCCCACATTAGACTGTAGGAATTAGGACAGATATAGTTACTGATTTTTGATAATATCGACGTAGTCATTTGAATTCATGTTAAATCGTTTATTAATTATTTTGTTATTATTTTTTATGTTTGAAATACAAGATTTAATTAATTTATTTGAGTATCCTCTTTCTTTCAAGCTAAGTACTAGGTCGCTAGTATGTTTCTTAAAAAAGGTTTTGTTGCTACATATGTCGGCTATCCTAGTTATTTGACTTTTTATCATATTGGTAAAGACAGAATTAGAGATATTTGTATGCGGAACTGGGAATTTAACTGTTTTAAATTGAAAGTCTAATCGCTTGTCATAAAGCTGAGTTTCAAAAGTACCGCTATCTTTATCTACTTGTATTTGTATTTGTACTTGTACTTCTACTCTAAGCCATAATGGAACAGTATTTCAGAATCAAAAATTTCTCAGCCAAAATAATTCCTGAAACTTTCAACTATCGAAACTAATTCATACCAGATAATAATCAGCACGACTTTTTTTAAACCGAACATTCTCGTTAGCTGAAAACTTTGAAGCTTGAAATAGAAACTGTGAAAACAATTTGAAAATGCTCTTGATTTTCTGATCTCACTAATGCAAATAATCTAAATAACACTTTCAATACTTTGCTTTTGCTAAATCAGTCATTCATTTTATAAATGCAAAAAGAAACCATGAATTAGTTTCTGGAGGATTGCGAGCAATTAACAAAATTCTTGATCAATTAATAAAATAAATAATAGCTTTAGTGGCTGTGGCATGCAACAAATGCTTAAACTCATCCTTTCTGACAGTTGAATAACGCGTCAATCAGTACTGTGGTATAGAAGATACGAATTTGACATCAAAACATTTTTTACACCTTTTAACACTTTTTTACACTGTTAAAAAACAGGTGTAAAAAATTAATTACTTTTTTACATGTAAATAAACAACCCTACCTGTTTGCGTTCCTTGCTAGTCAACAGCAGATATCTTGGATCAAAAACAATCTTGTGAAGTTCTTTTTCCCAGGTTGAGAAAGCACTGACCTAAAACAATATTATGTAATTCACAAATAAAATGAATCAAACATTGGGCGGCGCATTTCCAACAAAAATGGCTTCATAGCCAGTAATATGCAAATATTTTATTATTATAATCTTGTAATTAAGGCAGCAGAATCGGACAAAAAGTTTTTAAACATCTTAAAAGTGACTACCTCTTTCTCACGAAGCATTTCCTTGAACTGTTTGATCCTAACTTCCAGAGGAATGTTTGCCCGCTCACGGGCTGCTTTCAGCTCCGCCTCAATGGCGGAATCAAAAGTACCCCCACCGGTCGTAGCGGCTGTCTTTATCTCAATGCGCTTCTCTTCCTCTTTCGATTTTTCTTGGCTTTTCTCCCTAAAACTGACACAAACATACAATGATATTAATAACAATCAACAGAGTACCATGAAAGTAGGTAATTTAATTAAAGATTACAACGGTAAGTAGACAGGACAGCGCTACCGTGACCCATCATGATGTTCCTTTGACTGCCAGAACAGAAATAGTAGGCGCCCACGCCAGAGATCCCCTCTCTAAATCCTCAGGGTATTATTTAGATATATTTCCGGAGTGAGGGGGTTTCCGGGGAGAAGGGATTTTTCGGAGAAGGGGGAGCAAAAATAGCCAAAAATTAATGTTTTGGTCTATTCTGCACGGTGAAACACACAAAGTTCACACAAAATGCCTGGGCATGGGCCAAACTGGTCATTTCTACGAAAAAATCTCCGGCACAGCCGGAACATTTTTGAAATATGCCTAATTCGGCAAAAAGTTGGGCACACAAAAAATCCAAGAGAAGCAAAAATTTCGCGAGGAGGCGATCTTGGGAGGAGGAGTTCCAGAAGGAAAGACTTTCCCCCACCCTGCAGTTTTGGCCTAGGAAAAACACCAGAAAGCTAATAGATAAACTAATGCCGACCAATAACATACGCAACGTTACGTTACACACCTCTTCTTCTTTTTCTTCACAGGTTCTTCTTCCTCATCACTAGCTTCTTTTTCTTTGCGTTCGGGCTCTGCCGCTAAAATACCGTCAGTAAATTCAACGCAAACAAAAACACAGTCACTACAGTTATGTATTATCAAAGACCACTGAAATCAAGAGTGCATAATTGCACTATTATTAAGAAGAATATATAGAATAATATATATAGAATTTTTTTATTTTATTTTAGAATATATAGAATTTAATATAGAATATATAGAATATATAGAATATCTTCTAATATATAGAACAAAATCATGGACTCTTGCTGAAATGGATGCCCTGTCCACCGAATACGCCTTTAGACTACGGACGGAATGAACTCGTCGGAGAACCCTTGTCAGTGAGTTCAGCTACATTTTAGCTGCTTAAACCCATTGAAAACCGTACGTTCTGCATCAGGTTTCGGCGGTTTTGACACCAATTTGTCCACGTCCGTCCGATTCATCAATTCCGGCGGCCTTTCCCAGACAGAGGTTCGCGACGAAGGGTTGTAAAAGAACACCCGATCGTCTCCTGTCCAAACCACACACCTAAAATATCATAAACTCTTTCCAAAATATAAAAATTTGTTAATACGTATGCACATCGCTAAGAAACCTTAATGACAAGAAGTCGCCGTTACGATTTCAAGCAAAATACCGCAAACAGAAATTTGAATCACAGATTGAATGAAACTAGGTAAATACAGTACAGAAAAATAAGCGTAATTTCAGCAAAAATAAATATCAAAACTTACGCAGAATTCTGCATGCGCATATCTTAAGGCTCTAAGCCCAAATTGTATAATTGGCATTCTTGAATAATGCTATCGTTTAGCTTAATTGTAAAGAAGGGTACGATCAAGAGGAGACATACCAAGGAGTTCCAGTAACAGGAGTGCTGCTCACAGGCTTGGATTTATCCTGCTGTTTCTGCTGCTCCGTCTGTTCTGCAGCAGCCGGTTTGTTCTGATCCGTGCTCTGCGTGTCAGATGCCGTCGTGGCCGTTGTCGTTGCAGGAGTAGACGTGTCCATTTTTTTCTGTGGCTGACGCATCCGTCTCCGGTTTCTTCTCGTCTGCGGTCTTCTGGTCGCCGCTGTTAGTAGTATCTTTGGCTAAACAAAGCAAAAACAAACAGTCACTAACTCCACTATAAATAATAATGCAGAAATGCTGAGAAGGGAAATCACTACTGGTAAGTAAAAAGCAATGCTGTTCAATGTATGCACGTACGACCGCATAGACACTGTCAATGCACAACACTCTAGCGGTCGAATAAGATTTCCGGACATCTGTATTACGGTCCCCCTAGCTTGTAAATCAATAACTTTGCTCTAGGCCTTCCTAGTCTAAATCAGCAACGAAAAAAGGTAAACGTTTTTTATAACACGTTCAAGTTTTGAACTTTGGATAATATTGTATATTGTATATTTTGATATATTTCTTTTGTTCCCTTATTTATTATTTCATAAGCTGTTTCATTTTCTACTATCTTTTCTGTTCTACAGGGTTAGCATAGAAATTAAATTTTTTAACGCTATCAACTTTGCACTTCGTCTCCTTTCTTTTCACAGCCTCTGGCTTCTCCCCAGACAGATTCGCCCGTAACAGAATTATAATAGTAGGGCTTTCCATCGGGGGCAGTATGCTCAGTCCAGGCAGTGTTGGGATCTGTGGGCTGAGGTGGTACGGGTGCCGCTGCACGACCGGAGGCATGCTCATAGGAGCCGGTGGCATGAAGGGAGATGGATAGGGCCAACCTGCAAACAACAAGACATTAATTGTAATAAGTGTCAATATTGAAATCTAATCCTATTGAACGTCTTTTATGTTACTTTTAGCACCGTTAAGCGTCATTGAGTTAGGTCTAACTAGAAACTTTTCATCTGCCGTTTTTGGAACATCACCTTTAAAAAACAGTTTTGTTTAATACAAGAAATAAAAAGAATACATAAAACTGGAAATATATGCAAAACTCCAGAGTAATGCATTAACTGTCAACACTGAAACTTAATTTAGTAGGTACACATGTACAGGTACCAGGTGCAGGGCATCATAGGCGGGAAGCCCATTGGAGGAAAGCCGGTGGGTGGCATGCCAGGAGTTCCAGGCATCATGGGCGGCATGCCAGGCGGGGCCTATTCCAGGGGCCGGCAATGGACCCCCTCCGCCAACAGGGGGAGCACCCATCGGCGCTCCCCCCCGCCACCACTGTAATTGGACAGGTGCAGGAACAGTATGATCTGGACCTGGGCCGGCTGAAGGTTCTGAAAAAAGCAGTGAAAAACTGTACACACAAATAGAATTGCTCAATTTCTAAATATACAAACTATTATAGGCAGAGAAGTCCCATCAATCAGATAAGGGTGGCACTGAGAATTGTGCCTGACTTTCTGAGTAAGTTAGGTAAAAATGACTCCTAAAGAATATCTCCATCCCTGCTTCCAGGGACAGGAGGAGCCGGTGCTCATCCCCCTCGGATAAACAACCGAAGAGACCAGGAGTGCCACCTCAAATGATGGCTGCATCCGCGGAAGGGTGACCGGCCCTTCAAGACCTTACGCCCTACACAAACTGCTGTTACCTTTTCTCAATTTAGTGGTACCCATTTACCGACCAATTAAGGATGGATAGCTGGGTTGGCTAGAGCCCACGGTAAAATGTTTGCTTAGTCGCTAAGTCCTTAGCACTAGAAAATCTCCTACAAAGCCTTGGTGAAAGCTTCGAACCCTCGGACTATTAGATCCAAAGACAAACGCCTTAAAAGGTTTTTGAATAAAATAAACAAAGCCAGCCTGAACAAAACTCACAGGCTCGTTGCGCTGCTGCTGTTGCTCAGCAGCAATATTTCTGGCAATTTTTTCAATCTCCGCCCGTGTGATAATCTGTACATTTTCCGGACGATCCCAAGACGACTCCCTAGGTTTTTGCATTGTAAAAATAATCCTGAAACAGAAAAAACAGATAATACAGTAAACATCAGATAGCAGATTTATATATACAATAAAAACACCCATTTATTGCAATAAAAACCCAACCCGAGAGTATATCCACAATTAATACAAAGCTTTTTTAAAGTTTTCAGTTGAGTTACTTTTCCCTCCGCTGTCTTAGTCTCCCCTGTGAGCTCCTGATTAGGATCAATACCCAGGGCAGAGAGGCATAGCCTGAGCAACTGGCCCCGGCGGCTGGTTTCCTGGGTCTGACGACGGCGGTTGCCGTGGGAGGAGCGCCACCATAGGGCGGGTGCTGCTGATATGGAGTCGGGAGCATGGGGTCCCCGGTCCCATTCGAGGAGGTGCCTAAAATCCCATTTACTTATAGCCTAAAAGATAGGCTTTTAACACAGAACTAAACAGACAGAACATGTTATTGAATATAAAAGTTCAGCTAAATATATGAAACAAAAATCCAAATTCCAACGACCACCCAAACAACCCCAACAACACAACAACTTACAATAATAAAATAAATCTGGCATTAAGCCACTGGGCCACGTTTGGGGGTTGGTACAATCAAAAAAGTATTCACTTCGCCCGCTTTATGATTCATTTCACCTGATTTGCTATCATTTTTGCCTCCTCCCCGCCTGACAGAGCGGCACTGTGCTGCTCGCACGTGCAACACGACTGCAACTTCTTATTCTCCACATGCTTTGCACATCGAGAAACTCTAGAGCACGAGAGTCTCCGCTTGGTGCTGAAAAGTTGAAGTTTCGATTTGATGAATTCGAGCCAAAAGAGCGGTGCTTTACTTGTAAGCATCTAGGCACTCCTCGAGTACTTTCGAGTACGACGCAACATTTAATCTCTTCCGGACCTTCAATTAACTGACACCTGACCACGTAAACACAGTCCCCGCCCTTTTGTACATCCACAGCCTACACCGTTTTGCCCTGATAAACTAGCTCCAGGCTACACAATTGAAATGCTGTCCCCCCGATCCCGACCCCCCCCCCCCCCCCCCCACCCCCACCCCCCGACCATATACAGGTGTTGCCCTAAAACACCATCGCCACCGGGGGCCTCGGGGACCTCCAGAGACCAAACCGACCACCGCCGAGAACCGCACCCAGGCTGCCTCTGAATCCGAGACCCCCGGGACGCAACCTAAAAACAAACGACCGATCTAACAAAAAATATCAACCTCCCTAATAAACAAAAACGCAACTAAAACAATCTAAATACCTGGCTTCTAACCAAAAAAGGACCAAACTGACTAAAATCGCCAAAAAACATAAAAGCAGCCTGTTTCCACATACACCAAAACCAACAATTTCACAATCAAAAAAAAACAATTCTTCCCAATCCCCCCCCCCCCAAAACCCAACAACACCAACCCAAAACACCCCAAAACCCCCCACCACCCAACACACCCACCCACACCCAACCCCCTAACCCCCCCCCCCCACCCCCACAACCCCCCCCAAACACCCCCCCCCCACCAACAACACCAAACACCAAACCAACACCCAACCCCCCCACCCAAACCCACCCCACCCCAACCACCAACCAAAAACACCAACCAAAACCCAACCAAACAACCCCCCACACCCACCCAACACAACAACCACCCACCCCCCCCCCCCATACACACCCACCGTCGTTCTTACCTAAGACCCCAACCCCCCCCCCCCCCCCCACTCCTACTCCCACCCAACTATACCTACATATAACTTGCGATGTTTCAGGTTTAAACCTATATGATTGGTGTGTTCCCCTGCTTGATTATATTACGTATATTTACATAGAATATTATGCGTTCATAAACTTTATTTTGCCTAGGAATGACAATCAGGGATATAGGCCTCGATTTCGTGGGGCACCTGGCTATCGTGGCGGACCGATGGGCCCTAGAGGTACGTACGTATCTATGTTTTCGCGCAGTTAAAGAAATGTCAAAATGGTTACACTATCTGGGCTTTGTGCTTGGAGCTTCAGTTTGAGTACCAAAATACGTTTCTTATTCAAATAGTTCCAGTGAAGCCGCAACATTTTTAAGAATTTGGACAAATTTCCTTAAATTTGGTATGCTGTGGACACCTTATAGTAAGTGAGGAGAGCCCAAACCGTGGAGGTGGTTCCGAGTGGGGGGAAGGGGTCGGGGGGACTCACAAAAAGTGGGTGACTGGCACTCAAACCCAAAACAGCTAGCTGTGGGAAATTCAGTCAATCTCTGAAATGCTTCGAAAACTTCGATATTCATGAACGATGAACTTGACCGCAACTTTTGGCTTTGTTAATATTGTTAGCTTATCACAGGTCACAGAGTTTGCGAGAATTGCTGGCTGTAACCGTATTTCAACTAAACTGCTATTTTATCCGTGAGTGACGGTGCATTTCTGGTTGTTCATTGAATGAGCTACGTATATATAGTGGCGTTTTACACCATAACCGGTTACGCATAATTTAAATTTGTAGTAATGGGCTTTTTCTACAGGGAGAGGTGAGGGGTGCCCCCTACTTTTTGGGTTCCTCCCACTCGACCTTTTCCCCCCGACTTGGCCCCACCCCCTCTTTTTGGGAGTCCCTGCCACTCAACTATAAGGTGCCCAGAAAATGCCAAATTTTAAGGATTTTAGTTTTTTTTCGAAAAAGTTTAAAATCGTCTATTTTCGTACTCAAACTCAATTTTTGAGGTCTTTTTTAGCATAGGTATATATATAGCAGTGTATGTAGAAAACAGGCTGCTTTTACTGCTTTTTTGGCGATTTTAGTCCAGTTTGGTCCCCCCTTTTTTCGGTCTAGAAAAAGCCCAGTGGTATATTAGACTTGCATTTCCGTTCATGCTTTCTTGTTATAATTAGGGGCTGCTTTGACTATTTTTCTGTTAGAACCTATTGTTTGTATTTAGGTATGCGTCCCGGGGGTCATCCAGGATTCAGAGGCAGCCCGCGCGGCCCTCCAGGCGGTGGTCGGTTTGGTCCTCCTGGAGGTCCACCCAGAGGCCCACCGAACATGATGGGTGGCTTTGGGGTAAACTTGTTTACTTTTCTCAGCCGTGGTTTCATTCTACGGATTTTGCTTTTCTATATACTTGCTAGGGAAAATTCCGCTATGGGAGGGTGATACTTTAACCAAACCTGTTCCTCATTTATGCACCGTCGTCGTACGTCGTTTTTGGAAAGAACTGCCAGATATATGTAGTTGGTAAAACGACTGGATTAGGTAAATCACCTATAATACCGGACATTTCAATTGTGTAGCCTGAGCTAGTTTATCAGGGCAAAACGTGTGTAGGCTGTGGATGTAAAGGTGTCTGTGAGACTGTGTTTACGTGGTCAGGTGTCAGTTAATTGAAGGTCCGGAAGAGATTAAATGTTGCGTCGTACTCGTAAAGTACTCGAGGAGTGCCTATATGCTTACAAGTAGCACCGCTCTTTTGGCTCGAATTCATCAATTCGAAACTTCAACTTTTCAGCACTAAGCGAGGACTCTCGTGCTCTTGTGTTTTCTCGATTGCAAAGCATTGCATAATAAGAAGTTGCAGTCGTGTTGCATGCTGTGCAGCACAGTGCCGCTCTGTCAGGCGGGAGGAGGCAAAAATTGATAGCAAATTTGTATGAAATGAATTATGAAAGAACTTGGCGAAGCGAATAACTTTTTTGATTGTACCAACCCCAAAACGTGGCCCAGTGGCTTAATGCCAGATTTATTTTATTATTGTAAGTTGTTGTTGTTGTTGTTGTTGTTGTTGTTTGGGTGGTCGCTAGAATTTGCGATTTTTTGTTTCATATATTTAGCTGAACTTTTATATTCAATAACATGTTCTGTCTGTTTAGTTCTGTGTTAAAAGCCTATCTTTTAGGCTATAAGTATAATGTGGATTTTAGGCACCTCCTCGTATGGGACCGGGACCCTATGCCCCGACTCCATATCAGCAGCACCCGCCCTATGGTGGCGCTCCTCCACAACAGCAACCGCCGTCGTCAGACCCAGGAAACCAGCCGCCGGGGCCAGATGCTCAGGCTAAGGCTCTCTCTGCCCTGGGCATTGATCCTAATCAGGAGCTCTGGGTTGAGACTAAGACAGCGGAGGGAAAAGTAATTCAACTGAAAACTTTAAAAAAGCTTTGTATTAATTGTGTTATACTCTCGGGTTGGGTTTTTTATTGCAACAATGTATGTTTTTATTGTATATATAAATCTGCTATCGGAAGTTTACTGTATTATCTGTTTTTTCTGTTTCAGGATTATTTTTACAATGCAAAAACCAGGGAGTCGTCTTGGGATCGTCCGGAAAATGTACAGATTATCACACAGGCGGAGATTGAAAAAATTGCCAGAAATATTGCTGCTGAGCAACAGCAGCAGCGCAACGAGCCTGGTGAGTTTTGTTCAGGCTGGCTTTGTTTATTTTATTCAAAAACCTTTAAGGCGTTTGTCTTTGGATCTAATAGTCCGAGGTTCGAAGCTTTCACCAAGGCTTTTACAGATTTTCTTGTGCTAAGGACTTAGCGACTAAGCAAACATTTTACCGTGGGCTCTAGCCAACCCAGCTATCCATCCTTAATTGGTCGGTAAATGGGTACCACTAAATTGTGAAAAGGTAACAGCAGTTTGTGTAGGGCGTAAGGTCTTGAAGGGCCGGTCACCCTTCCGCGGATGCAGCCATCATTTGAGGTGGCACTCCTGGCTCTTCGGTTGTTTATCCGGGGATGAGCACCGGCTCCTCCTGTCCCTGAAGCAGGGATGGAGATATTCTTTAGGGGTCATTTTTACCTAACTTACTCAGAAAGTCAGGCACAATTCTCAGTGCCACCCTTATCTGATTGATGGGACTTCTCTGCCTATAATAGTTTGTATATTTAGAAATTGAGCAATTCTATTTGTGTGTACAGTTTTTCACTGCTTTTTTCAGAACCTTCAGCCGGCCCAGGTCCAGATCATACTGTTCCTGCACCTGTCAATTACAGTGGTGGCGGGGGAGCGCCGATGGGTGCTCCCCCTGTTGGCGGAGGGGGTCCATTGCCGGCCCCTGGAATGGCCCCGCCTGGCATGCCGCCCATGATGCCTGGAACTCCTGGCATGCCACCCACCGGCTTTCCTCCAATGGGCTTCCCGCCTATGATGCCTGCACCTGGTACCTGTACATGTGTACCTACTAAATTAAGTTTCAGTGTTGACAGTTAATGCATTACTCTGGAGTTTTGTATATTTCCGGTTTTTATGTATTCTTTTTATTTCTTGTATTAAACAAAACTGTTTTTTAAAGGTGATGTTCCAAAAACGCAGATGAAAAGTTTCCAGTTAGACCTAACTCAATGACGCTTAACGGTGCTAAAAGTAACATAAAAGACGTTCATAGATTAGATTTCAATATTGACACTTATTACAATTAATGTCTTGTTGTTTGCAGGTTGGCCCTATCCATCTCCCTTCATGCCACCGGCTCCTATGGGCATGCCTCCGGTCGCAGCGGCACCCGTACCACCTCAGCCCACAGATCCCAACACTGCCTGGACGGAGCATACTGCCCCCGATGGAAAGCCCTACTATTATAATTCTGTTACGGGCGAATCTGTCTGGGAGAAGCCAGAGGCTATGAAAAAGAAGGAGACGGAAGGTAAAGTTGATAGCGTTAAAAATTTAATTTCTATGCTAAACCTGTAGAACAGAAAAGATAGTAGAAAATGAAACAGCCGCATGCAATAATAAATAAGGGAACAAAAGAAATATATCAAATATACAATATACAATATTATCAAAGTTCAAAACTTGAACGTGTTATAAAAAACGTTTACCTTTTTTCGTTGCTGATTTAGACTAGGAAGGCCTAGAGCAAAGTTATTGATTTACAAGCTAGGGGGACCGTAATACAGATGTCCGGAAATCTTATTCGACCGCTAGAGTGTTGTGCATTGACAGTGTCTATGCGGTCGTACGTGCATACATTGAACAGCATTGCTTTTTACTTACCAGTAGTGATTTCCCTTCTCAGCATTTCTGCATTATTATTTATAGTGGAGTTAGTGACTGTTTGTTTTTGCTTTGTTTAGCCAAAGATACTACTAACAGCGGCGACCAGAAGACCGCAGACGAGAAGAAACCGGAGACGGATGCGTCAGCCACAGAAAAAATGGACACGTCTACTCCTGCAACGACAACGGCCACGACGGCATCTGACACGCAGAGCACGGATCAGAACAAACCGGCTGCTGCAGAACAGACGGAGCAGCAGAAACAGCAGGATAAATCCAAGCCTGTGAGCAGCACTCCTGTTACTGGAACTCCTTGGTATGTCTCCTCTTGATCGTACCCTTCTTTACAATTAAGCTAAACGATAGCATTATTCAAGAATGCCAATTATACAATTTGGGCTTAGAGCCTTAAGATATGCGCATGCAGAATTCTGCGTAAGTTTTGATATTTATTTTTGCTGAAATTACGCTTATTTTTCTGTACTGTATTTACCTAGTTTCATTCAATCTGTGATTCAAATTTCTGTTTGCGGTATTTTGCTTGAAATCGTAACGGCGACTTCTTGTCATTAAGGTTTCTTAGCGATGTGCATACGTATTAACAAATTTTTATATTTTGGAAAGAGTTTATGATATTTTAGGTGTGTGGTTTGGACAGGAGACGATCGGGTGTTCTTTTACAACCCTTCGTCGCGAACCTCTGTCTGGGAAAGGCCGCCGGAATTGATGAATCGGACGGACGTGGACAAATTGGTGTCAAAACCGCCGAAACCTGATGCAGAACGTACGGTTTTCAATGGGTTTAAGCAGCTAAAATGTAGCTGAACTCACTGACAAGGGTTCTCCGACGAGTTCATTCCGTCCGTAGTCTAAAGGCGTATTCGGTGGACAGGGCATCCATTTCAGCAAGAGTCCATGATTTTGTTCTATATATTAGAAGATATTCTATATATTCTATATATTCTATATTAAATTCTATATATTCTAAAATAAAATAAAAAAATTCTATATATATTATTCTATATATTCTTCTTAATAATAGTGCAATTATGCACTCTTGATTTCAGTGGTCTTTGATAATACATAACTGTAGTGACTGTGTTTTTGTTTGCGTTGAATTTACTGACGGTATTTTAGCGGCAGAGCCCGAACGCAAAGAAAAAGAAGCTAGTGATGAGGAAGAAGAACCTGTGAAGAAAAAGAAGAAGAGGTGTGTAACGTAACGTTGCGTATGTTATTGGTCGGCATTAGTTTATCTATTAGCTTTCTGGTGTTTTTCCTAGGCCAAAACTGCAGGGTGGGGGAAAGTCTTTCCTTCTGGAACTCCTCCTCCCAAGATCGCCTCCTCGCGAAATTTTTGCTTCTCTTGGATTTTTTGTGTGCCCAACTTTTTGCCGAATTAGGCATATTTCAAAAATGTTCCGGCTGTGCCGGAGATTTTTTCGTAGAAATGACCAGTTTGGCCCATGCCCAGGCATTTTGTGTGAACTTTGTGTGTTTCACCGTGCAGAATAGACCAAAACATTAATTTTTGGCTATTTTTGCTCCCCCTTCTCCGAAAAATCCCTTCTCCCCGGAAACCCCCTCACTCCGGAAATATATCTAAATAATACCCTGAGGATTTAGAGAGGGGATCTCTGGCGTGGGCGCCTACTATTTCTGTTCTGGCAGTCAAAGGAACATCATGATGGGTCACGGTAGCGCTGTCCTGTCTACTTACCGTTGTAATCTTTAATTAAATTACCTACTTTCATGGTACTCTGTTGATTGTTATTAATATCATTGTATGTTCTTCCAGTTTTAGGGAGAAAAGCCAAGAAAAATCGAAAGAGGAAGAGAAGCGCATTGAGATAAAGACAGCCGCTACGACCGGTGGGGGTACTTTTGATTCCGCCATTGAGGCGGAGCTGAAAGCAGCCCGTGAGCGGGCAAACATTCCTCTGGAAGTTAGGATCAAACAGTTCAAGGAAATGCTTCGTGAGAAAGAGGTAGTCACTTTTAAGATGTTTAAAAACTTTTTGTCCGATTCTGCTGCCTTAATTACAAGATTATAATAATAAAATATTTGCATATTACTGGCTATGAAGCCATTTTTGTTGGAAATGCGCCGCCCAATGTTTGATTCATTTTATTTGTGAATTACATAATATTGTTTTAGGTCAGTGCTTTCTCAACCTGGGAAAAGAACTTCACAAGATTGTTTTTGATCCAAGATATCTGCTGTTGACTAGCAAGGAACGCAAACAGGTAGGGTTGTTTATTTACATGTAAAAAAGTAATTAATTTTTTACACCTGTTTTTTAACAGTGTAAAAAAGTGTTAAAAGGTGTAAAAAATGTTTTGATGTCAAATTCGTATCTTCTATACCACAGTACTGATTGACGCGTTATTCAACTGTCAGAAAGGATGAGTTTAAGCATTTGTTGCATGCCACAGCCACTAAAGCTATTATTTATTTTATTAATTGATCAAGAATTTTGTTAATTGCTCGCAATCCTCCAGAAACTAATTCATGGTTTCTTTTTGCATTTATAAAATGAATGACTGATTTAGCAAAAGCAAAGTATTGAAAGTGTTATTTAGATTATTTGCATTAGTGAGATCAGAAAATCAAGAGCATTTTCAAATTGTTTTCACAGTTTCTATTTCAAGCTTCAAAGTTTTCAGCTAACGAGAATGTTCGGTTTAAAAAAAGTCGTGCTGATTATTATCTGGTATGAATTAGTTTCGATAGTTGAAAGTTTCAGGAATTATTTTGGCTGAGAAATTTTTGATTCTGAAATACTGTTCCATTATGGCTTAGAGTAGAAGTACAAGTACAAATACAAATACAAGTAGATAAAGATAGCGGTACTTTTGAAACTCAGCTTTATGACAAGCGATTAGACTTTCAATTTAAAACAGTTAAATTCCCAGTTCCGCATACAAATATCTCTAATTCTGTCTTTACCAATATGATAAAAAGTCAAATAACTAGGATAGCCGACATATGTAGCAACAAAACCTTTTTTAAGAAACATACTAGCGACCTAGTACTTAGCTTGAAAGAAAGAGGATACTCAAATAAATTAATTAAATCTTGTATTTCAAACATAAAAAATAATAACAAAATAATTAATAAACGATTTAACATGAATTCAAATGACTACGTCGATATTATCAAAAATCAGTAACTATATCTGTCCTAATTCCTACAGTCTAATGTGGGCTTTGCCCAACTACGTCTAATACCAGGGTTTAACACCTTACAGTCTAATATGGCTTCGGCCCGTCTAATACATGGGATCACTTCCTACAGTCTTATCTCAGAATTAAATACCGCAAATACCTATACGAATGCTACAGTCTAATTTGGGCTTCGCCCACGTCTAATACCAGGGATAACACCCTACAGTCTAATATGGCTTCGGCCCGTCTAATACATGGTATCACCTTTTTTCTTTTTTGTGTTTGCATGCATATATATACTAAGTAGCACGTGTGAATGGGACCACAGGGCAGAAACGCATTTCAATTGATTTTTAATACGGGGGTTCTAAAAACCTAAAGCTGCAACTAGTATGTCGGTACGCCACTGACGACGCCCGCCGAATACTAGTATCAGTCTGGCAGAGTGGTCAGCGAATGAATGCACCTAACTTGTATGACTGTGTCTGTAGCACATCATAATGGATGCTTTCATCTTTGTTACCTCTAGAAACCCCAGTTTTCTCGAGTAGCATCCAAAAACACCATATGCAGGCAATAGACTAATGCTCCTCAGCAACATGTCTAAACTCTCTTTTCTCAAAGATACACTGTTAAAACTAAATTATCACTATTCTAATTGCAGACACCCATTTCTATCTGTCCTTTCTTCCTTAGAATTAATTGGACATTTCTTTAATCTTTATTGACCGAGATGTCCACTTAATGAGCCCATCTTGCAGGATTTCTAAATTTTCAATGAAAGGAAACAATCCTCTGAGCAGGCTATCTGGCACGAGATTCAGTTGCAGCTGAGTTACAGTCGGTAACTTATTAATCGAAAATGAATTCCCAAAAATCCTCTCCTCAACAGGGCCCAACCACCGTCTTTAGTTTTAATATGATTTTTTACTTGTTGAAATAAATTACTTTTAATGTTATTTTCACGTTATTGAAACAAAACCTGTCTGCAATGTATACTATACGTGAAACTATTTTTCACAATCGGCGGTATACGTATGTAGCTGTGAACAAGTGTAAAAAAGTAAAAAATTTGTAAAAAAAGTGTAAAAAAATTCCGAAAAGTAGTGTTAAAAAATGTTAAAATATGTAAAATATCTAGTGTTAGAAAGTGTAAAAAAGTGGTGTTAAAAAGTGTAAAAAATCTGTAAAAAAAGTCCGAAATTTTGCTACTGTTAATAACTGTAAAAATGTTTTTTAACATTTTTACTTTTTTACAATTTACAACCCTACAAACAGGTACTGTCAAAAAGCATGATTTAGTTCTTGTATTTATTTGTTTAGTTATACATAGTAGTATCTGTGTTGTGTATTTTACTATCCTCTTTGTGGCTCAACGTACTTTTGTTTTTGCTCATTACAGGTTTTCGACAAATACGTCAAGGAGAGAGCCGAAGAGGAACGAGTGGAGAAGAAGCGAAAGATGAAGGAAGCTAAGGACAATTTCATGCTGCTTTTGGAAGAGGCAGAACTTTCTGGCAGGTAGGGCTAATTTTCGTTATGACGTTTCAAAGCTTAGGTAGGCCCCGACTGTATGAAGCAGGTTTTGATGTTGTCATGCAACAGGCGGATCATAAAAATCATTAATTTGGATATAAATCAAATTGATGCATAGAAATTAAAGAAGGTTGCACATAAATCTATGCGTCGTTGTGTTCCGTGTCTTTTAGGTCCTCTTTCAGTGATTTTGCGGCCAAGTACGGCAAGGATAGCCGTTTCAAAGCCCTGGAAAAGATGCGAGATAAGGAGCAGGTCTTCAATGATTTCGTGGCCGAGCTCCGTCGAAAGGAGAAGGAAGAGAAAAGTCTACTGAAGGAAAAGGTATGATAACTCAGCCCTGGTAGTCGTGAATTCCAATAACTGTCAATAATAACTAATGGTTTTTACACTTTTCAGGATCTAATTCGATTTTATTTCAGGTATTGACTGCTGAAGCTTATAAAGACTGGGGCAAAAACTGTCGTATTATTGCTTACATGACTACTTAATTCACTCTAGTATTAAAATCCCTATATCATAGGGGTCGCGGCAGCGACCCCTATAATATGTGTGAAAAGTGGCTGGAGACAGTGTAAAATAAGCTGCGCAGAAGCTGCGCAAAATCTTGCGCAGATCCTGCGCAGATTTCATGCGCAAATTGTAGAACACATCGAGTTTAGTATGTCTGGGAAGTTTCAGCCCCGTATCAGTTATTGTTAAAGGGTTGCACCCCGGACCGGTTATGAAAGTGATGTTTTTTTTATTTTTTCCGGTTTCTCCTATTTAATGGTCGTATTGTCCTGACTTTCCGCCTCTTTCACGTAATCTGCAACGGAGGCCGGACCTAAAGTGGTATAGGGCCTAGTAGTACCCCATGCGCCATTTAAGAATCGCTACTTTTTTTGCGCCGCAGGTGCGCCACAGCGCCGCAGCGGCGCCGCAAAGTCGGCTCAGAGCGAAAAGTGACCATTTTTGTGGTCGCTGCGCAGCTCGAACAGTAAGAGCTGGAGCCGATTTCTTTTTATATTCAGAAATTACATATATTGAACTAACTAAATAGCTAAGTCTCGTTTCTCTATCACTTCCCATGCGACCACTGTGGCCGGTCAAAAATGGTGAAAATTCGAAAAATGAAAAATCGAAATTTCTCGCTGTGTATTCAACTTAGAAAGCTCAATTCTTTCATACAAAGGTTTTCTGGCACGGCGAATTGATTCCCGTAAGCGGTTTTGCCGCCCGACCCACCCATTTTGTTGGGCTGGTTCCACTTTGCTGTCGGGAGGGTCAAGTCGGTACCGACTTATATATATATATATATGCAAGAACACCATATAGGACT
Source organism: Trissonchulus latispiculum (assembly GCA_030248195.1). Lineage (NCBI taxonomy): Eukaryota > Metazoa > Nematoda > Enoplea > Enoplida > Ironidae > Trissonchulus > Trissonchulus latispiculum. The sequence goes on along the minus strand of JASAND010021460.1, from coordinate 9,598 downwards.
GTGCATGGCCTCTCAAAACTTTGTCCATAGAGGTTTTCTGGTGCGCCCAGCTCATTCCCGGAGTCCGTTTTGCCGTCCGACCCACCCAGTTTGCTGGACTGGCTCCACTTTGCCGTTTGAAGGGTAAATCGGGTAGGGGGTCAAGTGGTCAAAAATAAAATTTTTCAAAAGTGGTCAAATTTGGTTCCAAATGAAAGCCCTCATCGAACTGAGCAACTTTTGTCATAGAAGTGCGTACCTAAAGTGGCTGTAGAGGCCTGTGGTGGGGTGGGGTGGGGAGGGGACGTAGGCGATTTTGGGTCAAAAATTAAAGTTTTCAAAAGTGGTCAAATTTCGAGTCAAATGAAGGCCCGCATCGAACTGAACAACTTTCGCCAAAGAACCACCCTTCCAAACTTGCTGTGTCGGATTTATATACTTGCTTTCTCAACCGGAATTTAAACGACAGACATAGGCCCAACACACATATTATCCCCTTTTGTGGGGAGCATTTTTGTTACTTGTATTTATATACGGCATGTGTAGTGCATTATGTCGTTATGGTTAAGGTCTAATTTTTTAAGATGCTTTTTCTTCAGTAGTGGTGAAGAATGCGCTCTTGTGTAGTATGTTAAAGTATTGTTGTCAATATCAGTGCCACAGTGAATTATACAATCAGCAGTGGTAGGTATTATAATCGCCCTGTAAACTGCATTGAAATGAGAAGTGAATAGTGTATAATTTAATTTATTCCTGAGGAACTTCAGTTGTTTCCAGTTTTCTCATTAGATGATACCTAATTGGTCTGAACATTTTGCAGGATTTCTCTATCTCTTTAGTATACATCACGCCATTTTGTTTTGGAATTCCTTGCTTCTGTGTTCACATTAAGGGTGCAGTGTATTATCGTGCTACCGTTACACCTGCTCTAGGCACTTGACACTTCATAAACTCTGTTTTCTTGCATTATCCTCAGTAATTTTGTATACAATGGAGGGCAGCTTATATTGAACATTTCTAAGGTAAGAAAACATTGTATTTACGTAACTTTATTAATTATTTGGAAAAATCCTATTGGTTGACAGAAAATGTGACAGTTCCATGTCATAACTGACTGCTACTGCATTTGTGAGAAGGATCAGTAAAAGCCTGTCCCCGGAAGGAGTTTGTCTGTCAGATTCCCACATTTTAAAATATCCCGTTTTGATTGTTGCCAAAATGATCTTTACCAAACACCTGCCTCCATCGTTTTCATAGCAGTAAAGCTTTTACTTTGGCTGGGAAGTTTTGTCGTGTAAAACAACCACTGGTCACTGTAACTATTTCTGTTTCCACCTTTTTAATGCCGGACTTTTTAACAAACGTTTTTACGTAAGTAGCTGGCATTTTTTAGGGTTTTGAAAGTGGGGGGGGGGCTAGTCCAACGTATAAAATACCAAAACTTTTAGCGAAAATTTTTTGCATTTTTCAGGTAAAAACAAAAAATCGCTGTTTTTAAGCTTAAAATTAATTTATAAGTCCATAAATTGGCTATAAGTTCAGAAAAGTTTTTAAAATTTGACCTCGAAAACTTAATTTTTCGGCACTTTTGGGCGACCCCCAAAAAGTGGGGGGATGAAAGGTGGGGGCTCCGATAAGTGGAGGGGGAACCGAAAATTCGGGCCCCCCGCCCCCCCCCCCCCATTAAAAAATGCCAGAGTAGTACGTAGAATTTCTTTCAAAATAAAAGAATTTTATGCATTGTCTGGGCTGAACACAATAGAAATTTATTACATGAACATGAACCACGGAGCTACATACTGCTTGTGGTGAGGCTAGGTTTTCCTTGCTAGTAAATGAAATAGCCCTGTTGTATTCCGTTGACTGTGGACTCTGGCGTTTGATCGGATGAGTATGCACCTGTTCTAAATTGCTCTCAAATTGACAGTTTCTGGTTCCGTTCCTGCCTTCTGGCTGTCCCTGATATGGCTGTGCGGAAGCGGATTTCAAGAGGATGATGACCAACCATACATATCGTGACTCGTGGCATTATGTAGTTAGTGATATGTTTTTCTTGATTACCTTTGTTGCGGTAGCTTTGTCGTATCAAGAAACTATACAAGAAATCAGAATGAGACAGCTGACAAGCTTTTTGTTATCAAGTCATGTTAGCTCGTGATACGTGCTCTGTACGCTATCGTCGGGTTCAGCTTTCTTATGGAAAGGGTAGGACTGGATGTCCCCTTAATCGCCGTGCTTCAGCTTCCGGGTATTCTTCCCTCACATCCCAGAACTTCACAATTCCATGTAGAGTTTGGTAAAATTCTAATAAAAGATTTCCCCGGTGTTTTGCTTTGTTATCTGTTCTTAACATTTTATGCTCAAACTTCTAACGCAGTACCTAAAACCAAAATTTTGCCTATATTCGAATCCAGACATTAGGGGACATCCAGCTTTCCTCCTTTGAAAATTTTGGCGGAAGAAAAGGCAAACCACAAACTTCTACCCGGGGCTCATCTTATGTATATACTCATTTCACATGTCTGCATACTGGACGTGTGCGCCCTTTGAAGTTGCATGGACAGTTTCAAAAAATTTCGTTTCATGGGGGGAGAAAGATCAGAAATCAGAAAATAAATGCTTTAGTTTATGGTAGCTATCTTGAATTGTTTTCCATGTACAAACAAAACAATTTCGCTTTCTACATTTTTTCGTCAGACTTTAGTTACACTTTTGCGGCAGGGCCAGTCGTTATGGTGCTGAGCATGTATCTCGTGCTAATAAAAGTTTTCGCACTCTTGGTTTAGTAATATAAAGAGGTAATAGGATGAAGAATAAAACACTGGACGCTTTGTATTCTATTAAGCTTGCAATAAATTGTTCAAAACTTGGTCAAAATCTTGGGGGGGGTTCTCAGTATGTAAAAATTCGCTGACATTTTGCAAAAGCAAGCCTTTTCGGGTAATTAAATACTATAGCTTGATCTAGGAGAGTAGCAATAATTTTTATATCACTATGCTGTAGAAAGCTATCTTAAACATATCAAAACACATTTCCAACGAAATTGACAGGGATATCATCAATTTATCAGAAATCCTTGCTTAGTTGTCGTTTTTATAAGCCTGCCTGAACGGAACCTGATATGAGCTTAGTTCTCCTGAACACAGTGATACGAATATTATTGCTGTACGACTTTCCTAGCTCACGTTTAATATTTAACTTGTCGAAAACGCCTGCTTTGCAAAATGTCAGCATTGTGTGGTTACACTCTGAGAAGTCCCCGTTCTTAATACATACTTGATCAGGCTTGATACTTTACGAAGCGTCCAGTGTCTTACTCTTCCTTTTATAAATTCTTGGTAATATGACGTTTAAGTGTAAAGCTAGAGCTACGCCAGTATTCAGAGTTTTCGATTAGAACAAGCCCTGGGGCCCGTTGCATTAAAGTGATTAGTTGATTAGTGATTTGTGATTAGTTGATTTGTGTAGCAGGTTTTCGAGAAAATATTTTGCTGCAGTCCACCGTTTTTGGAGTTTTTGGTACCATATCGTAGCTGTTGAAGTGCTTTGTCCGAAAATTATGAAGTATTTAATTTACCCTATTTGACTCATTCAGTCAAAGGAAAATTTCGAACTCAATCTAAATTTCTTTACTTGTTAAGCTGGCATCATTCCAATATAAGTTGTAACTTAATTTAGACTTGATTTCATTAGAACGCTCAAAGCGCTTCAATATGATACATAAATTATTGTCGTAGCCCATTGATAGCTTTCATGATCCTCGAAAAACTGCTACACTAATCAACTAATCACTAATCAAATCAAATCACTACTGGAGCAAAACACGGCAGTGCTACTTGAATCATGGACCAAAATAGTAGCATTGATACAGTTGAACGGTACCCACACATAGTACATTTGATAAAAGTTAACATAAACTCAATGGAGTGCAGCTGAGGCGACTGGAATTCCTGGGATGCTAATACGGATTCTTGGAGGAAGGGTGATTTTCTCAATGGATGGCACTTGGGTTTTGACTTGCTGGATGGGAGATAATTTTTGGTTATGGCAGATGGTTTGACTATTGGTGGTTGTAATTTGCCAGAAGTTTGGAATTTGTGTCCCGGAACTTTTCTGTGGTCCGTGGTAGCAGTGAGTTGCAGTCGCGTGCTTAATTCATACGTAATGCACTTTTGACTTTCAGTTCAGGACTTCATCGGAGCAGAAGGTGGTTCCTTCTTAAGCTTTTATTTCAGGTTCAGTTTGGTCAAAGAGTGAAGACTTGTTAAACTTTTGAATGTTGAACTGGATTAAAATTTTATTTATTAATATTGCCAATATTTATTAATATTAATGTTATCTTTGTTTGTGATCTTAACAAAGACATATCAGTGCGCATTACTCGACAGTCTACGATTTGACTGTTACATTTATGCAATTGGGCTCAGTTGAGATTGTCTACATACTTTTTGTAGTAATGTGCACATTTGGGTACCTAATTTTCCGGTCTGCATTAAATAATAAAAGCGAAAAAAGAGATTGTATGCAATCATTGACGTTTATGAGTAGTAGTTCAGTTAAATTCAGAATGTGTTCAAGTAATTATTTTAAGTTTTTGTGGCTATTATCTTTTAGTTTGTCTGTGTCTATTGCCAAGGGGGCCAGAGTGTCCGGCCCGTCCCCTCAGTTTTCGGAGATTTATAATAAAATTTTAGCTGTTTTTTTGTGAAAAATTAGGCCATGACCCCTTTTCGGGTAGGACCCCCTCTTTTTAAAAATCCTGGCTACGCCCCTTTCTATAGCGGTTAACAATTATGCGTTTTTAATTTAAACATTTTTCACTTTCTAATGTGTAAGTATAACAGAGCGATCCCTTTTAAAGATAATAGCCACATTATAGAATATTCTAGCATTTATCATAATAATACTATTAATTTTGCTTTCCTCTGTGTCAGAGCTGCGTAGACGCGTGGAAGACTTCGTTGTCCATTTTGCTGAGGCCTGTTTCTTTCCAGAGGCTGAGTCTCACTATTTTCTCACTCAATTTATTGTGCAATTTCAGATCAGATCTAGGTAAAATAGTCCTTCCTTTGGAACGGGCTTGGTAAAATTGTATCATTAAACATAAACTTTCCTCATTGTCAGCAGCTTGCTTAATTGCTTCGTTTTTATTTAACAGGAACTAACTTTTTCGGTCTACTATAGGTCGGTGGCGATTTCCCTCATACATTGCACTCTTGACTTCTTTAGGCCTTCTCCGCTCAATAGTTTTTCATTTCGTTGTTTTCTCTTTCATGCTTGTGAGCTTGTCACAGATACGTCAACTTTGCTTTTGAGACGACGAGCGAACTGTGAAACTTCGAAACTGCTTTAAATTTTTAAAATCCTGTATTTTGGATTCTTTGTTCTAAATGTTTTAGTTCTTGGTTTCTTTTTTAATTGGATTTCTTCCTACAATTCTCAAAACATTCCCGCGTTATTTTCTTCTACTACCGATACAATTTTACCAAGCGATTTTGAGCTAGTCAAGAATGAATAATCACTTAAATGAGCAGTATGCTGTATTATTAGCATTAAGAATCTGTAGGTGTTTAAATTCAGTAGTAACATGTCGGAGGCTAGACTTTCTGTTCAAGCCCTCGACTTACTTGTTCTTACATGAAACAGTTCTCAGAGAGCAGGCTTCAAGAATCAAGAGATAAGAACACACCGCTGGTCTAAGTAGATTATCCATTCCTGACTAATGCGCCAGTTGAATGCATGCTCTTTGGCGACCTGATAAGACGATACTCTAGGCTTATGCTACGTGCAACTCAAGCCATGCGGCATGATATGTCGCAGTTGTTTTTTCACTGTTTAAATACGTTAATTTATACGTACAGAAATAAAATATTTTAACTTCGGAAGATTCAATTGTAGTATGTAGTAACTCGGAAGAATACAATTTTGTTGCTGTCTATATTTGCTTATTTTGTAGTCAACAAATTTTTAGCGTTTGCAGATTAAAAATAATAAATCGGTTCTCTTTACTTTTAAGTGATCCTGTATTAAATGTGCATTGTGCAGATTCTTATTGTTGTGGTTCTAAGATAAAACTGTTTTAGTGCTACTGTTTTGGTCATTGTTCCTGCGTAATAAATTTTTGAGGTGATATTGAATGAGCTAATTTGGTTGTTCTTTAAATTAAAATCTTTTACATTGAAAATTCAAATATTCCGCAACTCTGTTTTCCTCCGTTTTATTTGTATTTTTGTCTTTTAGCGAAAGGCTGATTTCCTCGCCCTTCTGAAGGAACAGACCGGACTGCATCGAAAGAGTCGCTGGTCTGAAGTAAAGCGAACCATTGATTCGGATGCTCGCTATAAGGCCGTTGACAGCAGTTCTCAGAGAGAGGACTGGTTCCGTGACTATGTGGCCAATCTTAGAGCTGAAGCTTCGGTAACAGATGAAACTGTTCGTTGCACTTAAGGTGCTGGTATCTTTTTGTGCAGTGCTTTTGTCGTGACTTTTCGAAACGCTATAACTTTCGCACTTTTGGGAGTTGGAAAGAGCTTTATAGATCGTTTTAAAGCTTATAATCTGTACATTAACATGAGCTTAAGAAACTACCAAAATTGGCAAAAAATAGCAAAAAATAGCCGACAAGCTGACATCTGACAGACTGAATACAGACCAAAACTTTTTGAACATCGATTTCTCAAAACTGTACAATCGGCCAAAATTTCTTCTTGTGCCATGATATGAAGAACATGTGGGCCGAGGGACATTTTTTTGGATTTGGCTCAACAAGTTTCAATACTCCAGAAAATCCGGCAACTGCGCGATGACACGAAATTTCGCAACTTTCTACTCAGTTTTCTCACGACTGGAGACGTTTTAGCTCAAACCAAGAAAAATGTCCCTCCGCAATAGGGCGAATTTTCATCCAGCCAAAAATCAGGCAAATCCATTGGGTAGTTTTTGTGAAATCAATGTTCAAAACAAAATAATCGCAATTTTGCCAAAAAGGTTTTTCGGCGAATTCTCCAGCTTAAAGCAACAAACTTATGCGAATAGGAATTGATAAAATGCGCAATCGGACGGTGTATCGATTGAGTATAAGTCAGCCAAAATTGTCTGTAAGATTTGGCAGTAATTTTGAAAAAACTGATTTCTTCAAAAATGGCCATTTTTTGACCCTAAAAGTGGTTTTTGGCTTATACTGCCTTAACTACTGGAGCTAGCTCAAAAGTTGTAAAAGCAAAAATGTTCATTTTGGTGCCCTCTTTCCAGCCGTAACAACCAATCCGGTGTAGCGACTATGTACTGAGAGAATAAGGGCGAAAACCAAAACTTTCTTATCTTTGCACCTAAAACTCCGGGACTGGTCCCAGAATGTTAAAGAGCACGAAAATAATGTATTTGGAAAGTTTCATCTACTTTCATGAAGAATTGAAGCTTGTAGGGTCGAATTTACACAAACCGATACCAGCACCTTAAATATGTGGGTTTTTCTGGTAGGGTCCCCCCCATAAACGACCTCCCCCCCTAAATTCGCCGCCTCCCTAACCAGAGGGTGCCCCTTTTGATATCAAATTTTGCTTTGCAAACTTAGCTCAGAAGGCCAAAGTGTCTAGGAGATTTTTTAACGATAAATCTGCTTATTTTTGCACTGAAAATTTTTTCGGAGAATACTGAAAAATGTAATTTTTTTGTAGACTTTTAGAAAAATTTCGCCTCCCCCCAAAGATTGCTCGCCCCTCGGACGTTTGGTCCTTCCCCAACAAAAAACCCTAGAATAAGCCCAGATACGTATTAGGTAGTGCGCGTCAGCGCACTACCTAGAATAGGGAAAAAAAGGCGTATTGCGGCCTCTTGGAACATAGTTTGCCCTGTTGCCGGCGGAGGAGTTGAGGTAGAGCCTTCATATTTTACCAGTAGAAACCCCTTCACGAGGGGTACATGCTGTGCAAATTTGAGCAAAATTGGTCGAGCCGTTTTTGAGATATGGCAGATTGAATTTTTCAGTGCACGACTTTCTCTCCATTTTTTTTTTCGCCCCCACCCTAGAGGTCGGAGGTCTCATATTTTCTATACCATATGGGGTTTTTTTTGAACAACTTTTTCCCCATTTCTGGGGAAATGAGTATGGAGTAGGTAGGACCTCCCCATAGGTCTGTGTACATAGCAGGATTTCGATTTTTTCGGACATAGTTTTTTTCCAAAATGGTCAATTCGTTTGTCGAGATTCAATTGAGCAGGTCTAGGCCAATGGGTCTGAGGTTCGGCGAGCAGCATGGCCCCATGGCCCTAATTGCCATAGGGTATATGAATTTTCGATCTGGCTTCTGTGGCGCCCTGGCCAGGGGTCGAAAGTTAGTGTGTAGGGGGGGGGTCTGGGCCCATGGACTGTGGAGCCCTACACATGAGCTGCTGGGCTGAGGTTTTGTATTCGAATAGGAACCCCTATATGGTGAATCTAAAAGGCCCATTAGTTTCGCTCTAGGACCTATCCATGTGGCTGGGGGGCACCCTGATGGTGGTGGGCCCTACCGTGTCGCAACTCCAACTTTAACCTCTTCTACAGAAATAGCTACAGTGAGCAGGTCTCTCTTATTTGGGATTTGGGGTGGGCTGCGGGAGCAATACAGCGTAGGCTATAGTAGGTTTCGCCCGGACCCCTGTGGCGCCCTGGGCAGGGTCGGACCGGGGACCGGGCCCAAAATGGCCAAAAATCGATTTTTCCAAAAGTGGTCAAATTTGGTATCAAATGAAAGCCCTTGATGAGGCGAACATTTTTTGTCATTAGAAGACCCCTCCAAAGTGGACCCAGTGGCCTGTGGCGCCCTGACCAGGGTCTGGACCGGTCCAAAATGGTCAAAAATCGATTTTTCTAAAAGTGGCCAAGTTTGGTATCAAATGAAAGCCCTTGGTGGGGCGAACATTTTCTGTCATTGGAGGACCCCTCCAAAGTGGACCCAGCGGCCAGTGGCGCACTGACCAGGGGTCTGGACCGGTCCAAAATGGTCAAAAATCGATTTTTCTAAAAGTGGCCAAGTTTGGTATCAAATGAAAGCCCTTGGTGGGGCGAACATTTTTTGTCATTGGAGGACCCCCCAAAGTGGACCCAGAGGCCTGTGGCGCCTGACCAGGGTCCGGACCGGTCCAAAATGGTCAAAAATCGATTTTTCTAAAAGTGGCCAAGTTGGTTATCAAATGAAAGCCCTTGGTGGGGCGAACATTTTGTGTCATTGAAGGACCCCTCCAAAGTGGACCCAGCGGCCTGTGGCGCCCTGACCAGAGTCCAGTGGGGTTTAAAATTGAGAATTTTCGATTATTCTAAAAGTGGCCAACTATGGTATCAAATGAAAGCCCGTGGTGAGGCGAACATTTTTGTCATTTGAGGAACCCCTCCAAAGTGGAACCAGCGGCCCGTGGCGCACTGACCAGGGTCCAGACCGGTTCAAAATGGACAAAACTCGATTTTTCTAAAAGTGCACAAGTTTGGTATCAGATGAAATCCCAATGTGAGGCGAAACATTTTGTGTCATTGAAGGACCCCTCCAAAGTGGACCCAGCGGCCTGTGGCGCCGGTGTTCATAATCAATTTTTTGATAATTTTTTAAGTTTGGTATCAAATGAAAGCCCTTGGTGAGGCGAA
>JASAND010021459.1:0-36747 GCA_030248195.1 Trissonchulus latispiculum | reverse complement strand
ATCGGGCTGAAATTCACCGCATAGTTGTAGGGTGACCTGAAGTGCTCCCGCATGCAAGGGCATCCCGATATCTCCCGGATTCCGGGAATGGCGGCTCCCGGAATTTTTAAAAATGGTAAGGGGGGACCAAGGAAAACGTAAAGAATTTTTTGTCTCCGATTTCGCTCAAAAAGTTGGTCATAGGGTAATTCGACCACGCTGATTTCGAAACTGAAATCGAAATTTCGGGAAAATTTCGGATTTCGAGATATTCGACCCGGAAAATTCCGGATTTTGAAAAATTTCTCCAAAAAAGTGGTCGATATGGTACTCAAATGAAAGAGCTCCCCGAGCTGAACAACTTTCCCTTCTTGCGACATTTTCCTTAAATGCGCCTACGAAAGTTATAGCCGAAAAACTGGAAAATCCGGGAATTCTCGAAAACCTGGATTTTTTGACTTAAAAATTTTTTTGTTTCTTCTATTTTTGCTCAAAAAGTTGGTCATAGGGTAATTCGACCACGCTGATTTCGAAACAGGAATCGAACTTTCCGGAAAATTTACGGATTTCGAGATATTCGCCTCGGAAATTTCCGAATTTTTGAAAAATGTCTCAAAAGTAGTCGATATGGTACTCAAATGAAAGAGCTCCCCGAGCTGAACAACTTTCCTTCTTGCGACATTTTCCGGAAATGCGCCTAGCGAAAGTTATAGCCGAAAAACTGAAAATCCGGGAATTCACGAAAACCCGGATTTTTGACTTAAAAATTTTTTGTTTTCTATTTTGCTCAAAAGTTGGTCATAGGGTAATTCGACCACGCTGATTTCGAAACCGGAATCGAAATTTCCGGAAAATTTACGGATTTCGAGATATTCGCCTCGGAAATTTCCGAATTTTGAAAAATGTCTCCAAAAGTAGTCGATATGGTACTCTAATGAAAGAACTCTTCGAGCTGAACAATTTTAGTTCTTGCGATATCTACCGGAAATGCGCCTACCGAAAGTTATTGCCGAAAAACCGAAAATCCGGGAACTCCCGGAAAAAACCGAATTTCTAAGAATTGTCACAAAAGTAGACTTTATGGTACTCATTCGCAAGCTCTCAGCGAGTAGGGAAAAAGTTGTGATAGGGCCAAAGTCCGAAAATGTTCCAAAACTGAGTTTTAGCCCGAGCCAATATAAGCACAGAGGAATAAGAGGAAAAGCGCGACAACCCGTTGATGCCGGTAGGATTTATTATTATTATTATTATTATCCGTCTGTCCCCCCCCCTAGATCTCGAGATTGGGAAGGGGTACAGGGGTGGTTGATACCTTATTTTGAAGCCCTTGACTAGGACATCTCCGGGAAGCAAGATGGCTCCGATACCTTCCGGATTCCGGGAATGGCGAATCCCGGAATTTTTCGGTTGGTAAGGGGGACCAAGGCGAAATTTCAAAATCCAAAATTTGGTCAAAAATTTTTTGTCTCCCCCCCCCCCCGATTTCGCTCAAACGTTGGTCATAGGGTAACTCGACCACGCTGATTTCGAAACTGAAATCGAAATTTTCGGAAAAGTTCGGATTTCGAGATATTCGACACGGAAAATTCCGGATTTTGAAAAATTTCTCCAAAAGTGGTCGATATGGTACTCAAATGATAGAGCTCGTCGAGCTGAACAACTTTCCTTCTTGCAACATTTTTCGGAAATGCGTCTAGCGAAAGTTATGTCCGAAAAACTGAAAATCCGGAAATTCACGAAAATCCGGATTTTGGGTCGAAAAATTTTTTGTCTCCGATTTCACTCAAAAGTTGGTGATAGGGTAACACGACCGCGCTGATTTCGAAACTAAAACCGAAATTTCCCGAAAATTTACGGATTTCGAGATATTCGTTCCGGAAATTTCCGGATTTTGGAGAATTTCTCCAAAAGTGGTCGATATGGTGCTCAAACGAAAGAGTTCGTCGAGCTGAGCAATTTTCGTTCATGCGACATTGTCTGAAAATGCGTCTAGCGAAAGTTATGGCAGAAAATAAACAGAAAAACCTGTTGTGGGCAACACATTCTTGCAGTAGCGCTAGTTATTGGGTTGTCGCATTTTTTTTTAAAAAAAGACAACCCTTTGATATGGCTAAGTTTCTTTATTTATTTATTTATTTATTTATTTATTATTCCGGTCAACATTTGTGTCCCCCCCCTTTTTCTCGAGATTGGCTGGACCGATCGGGCTGAAATTCACCGCATAGTTGTAGGGTGACCTGAAGTGCTCCCGTTTGTAAGGGCATCCCGATATCTCCCGGATTCCGGGAATGGCGGCTCCCGGAATTTTTAAAAATGGTAAGGGGGGACCAAGGGAAACGTAAAAATTTTTTGTCTCCGATTTCGCTCAAAAGTTGGTCATAGGGTAATTCGACCACGCTGATTTCGAAACTGAAATCGAAATTTCCGGAAAATTTCCGGATTTCGAGATATTCGACCCGGAAAATTCCGGATTTTGAAAAATTTCTCCAAAAGTGGTCGATATGGTACTCAAATGAAAGAGCTCCCCGAGCTGAACAACTTTCCTTCTTGCGACATTTTCCGGAAATGCGCCTAGCGAAAGTTATAGCCGAAAAACTGAAAATCCGGGAATTCACGAAAACCCGGATTTTTGACTTAAAAATTTTTTGTTTTCTATTTTGCTCAAAAGTTGGTCATAGGGTAATTCGACCACGCTGATTTCGAAACCGGAATCGAAATTTCCGGAAAATTTACGGATTTCGAGATATTCGCCTCGGAAATTTCCGAATTTTGAAAAATGTCTCCAAAAGTAGTCGATATGGTACTCAAATGAAAGAGCTCCCCGAGCTGAACAACTTTCCTTCTTGCGACATTTTCCGGAAATGCGCCTAGCGAAAGTTATAGCCGAAAAACTGAAAATCCGGGAATTCACGAAAACCCGGATTTTTGACTTAAAAATTTTTTGTTTTCTATTTTGCTCAAAAGTTGGTCATAGGGTAATTCGACCACGCTGATTTCGAAACCGGAATCGAAATTTCCGGAAAATTTACGGATTTCGAGATATTCGCCTCGGAAATTTCCGAATTTTGAAAAATGTCTCCAAAAGTAGTCGATATGGTACTCTAATGAAAGAACTCTTCGAGCTGAACAATTTTAGTTCTTGCGATATCTACCGGAAATGCGCCTACCGAAAGTTATTGCCGAAAAACCGAAAATCCGGGAACTCCCGGAAAAAACCGAATTTCTAAGAATTGTCACAAAAGTAGACTTTATGGTACTCATTCGCAAGCTCTCAGCGAGTAGGGAAAAAGTTGTGATAGGGCCAAAGTCCGAAAATGTTCCAAAACTGAGTTTTAGCCCGAGCCAATATAAGCACAGAGGAATAAGAGGAAAAGCGCGACAACCCGTTGATGCCGGTAGGATTTATTATTATTATTATTATTATCCGTCTGTCCCCCCCCTAGATCTCGAGATTGGGAAGGGGTACAGGGGTGGTTGATACCTTATTTTGAAGCCCTTGACTAGGACATCTCCGGGAAGCAAGATGGCTCCGATACCTTCCGGATTCCGGGAATGGCGAATCCCGGAATTTTTCGGTTGGTAAGGGGGAACCAAGGCGAAATTTCAAAATCCAAAATTTGGTCAAAAATTTTTTGTCTCCGATTTCGCTCAAACGTTGGTCATAGGGTAACTCGACCACGCTGATTTCGAAACTGAAATCGAAATTTTCGGAAAAGTTCCGGATTTCGAGATATTCGACACGGAAAATTCCGGATTTTGAAAAATTTCTCCAAAAGTGGTCGATATGGTACTCAAATGATAGAGCTCGTCGAGCTGAACAACTTTCCTTCTTGCAACATTTTTCGGAAATGCGTCTAGCGAAAGTTATGTCCGAAAAACTGAAAATCCGGAAATTCACGAAAATCCGGATTTTGGGTCGAAAAATTTTTTGTCTCCGATTTCACTCAAAAGTTGGTGATAGGGTAACACGACCGCGCTGATTTCGAAACTAAAACCGAAATTTCCCGAAAATTTACGGATTTCGAGATATTCGTTCCGGAAATTTCCGGATTTTGAAAAATGTCTTCAAAAGTAGTCGATATGGTACTCAAATGAAAGAGCTCGTCGAGCTGAACAACTTTCCTTCTTGCAACATTTTTCGGAAATGCGTCTAGCGAAAGTTATGGCAGAAAAATAAACAGAAAAATCTGTTGTGGGCAACACATTCTTGCAGTAGCGCTAGTTATTATTATGATTATTATTATTATTATTATCCGTCTGTCCCCCCCCTAGATCTCGATATTGGGAAGGGGTACAGGGGTGGTTGATACCTCATTTTGAAGCCCTTAACTAGGACATCTCCGGGAAGCAAGATGGCTCCGATATCTTCCGGATTCCGGGAATGGTGAATCCCGGAATTTTTCGGTTGGTAAGGGGGGACCAAGGCGAAATTTCAAAATCCAAAATTTGGTCAAAAATTTTTTGTCTCCGATTTCGCTCAAAAGTTGGTCATAGGGTAACTCGACCACGCTGATTTCGAAACTGAAATCGAAATTGCCGGAAAATTTACGGATTTCGAGATATTAGACCCGGAAAATTCCGGATTTTGAAAAATTTCTTCAAAAGTGGTTGATATGGTACTCAAATGAAAGAGCTCGTCGAGCTGAACAACTTTCCTTCTTGCGACATTTTCCGGAAATGCGTCTAGCGAAAGTTATGGCCGAAAAACTGAAAATCCGGGAATTCACGGAAACCCGGATTTTGGACCAAAAAATTTTTTGTCTCCGATTTCGCTCAAAAGTTGGTCATAGGGTAACTCGACCGCGCTGATTTCGAAACTGAAATCGAAATTTCCGGAAAATTTCCGGATTTCGAGATATTCGATCCGGAAAATTCCGGATTTTGAAAAATTTTTCCGAAAGTGGTCGATATCGTACTCAAATGAAAGCGCTCGTCGTGCTGAGTAATTTTCATCATTACCGTATTTTCCGGAAATGCTTCTGGTGAAAGTTATGGCAGAAAAATAAACAGAAAAACCATTTGTGGGCAACACATTCTTGCAGTAGCGCTAGTTATTATTATTATTATTATTATCCGTCTGTCCCCCCCCTAGATCTCGAGATTGGGAAGGGGTACAGGGGTGGTTGATACCTTATTTTGAAGCCCTTGACTAGGACATCTCCGGGAGGCAAGATGGCTCCGATACCTTCCGGATTCCGGGAATGGCGAATCCCGGAATTTTTCGGATGGTAAGGGGGGACCAAGGCGAAATTTCAAAATCCCAAATTTGGTCAAAAATTTTTTGCCTCCGATATCGCTCAAAAGTTGGTCATAGGGTAACTCGACCACGCTGATTTCGAAACTGAAATCGAAATTTCCGGAAAATTTACGGATTCCGAGATATTCGACCCGGAAAATTCCGGATTTTGAAAAATTTCTCCAAAAGTAGTCGATATGGTACTCAAATGAAAGATCTCGTCAAGCTGAGCAACTTTCCTTCTTGCGACATTTTCCGGAAATGCGTGTAGCGAAAGTTATGGCCGAAAAACTGAAAATCCGGGAATTCACGGAAACCCGGATTTTGGACTGAAAACTTTTTTGTCTCCGATTTCGCTCAAAAGTTGGTCATTGGATAACTCGACCGCGCTGATTTCGAAACTGAAATCGAAATTTCCTGAAAACTTCCGGATTTCGAGATATTTGATTGGCGAATCCCGGAATTTTTCGGTTGGTAAGGGGGGACCAAGGCGAAATTTCAAAATCCAAAATTTGGTCAAAAATTTTTTGTCTCCGATTTCGCTCAAAAGTTGGTCATAGGGTAACTCGACCACGCTGATTTCAAAACTGAAATTGAAATTTCCGGAAAATTTCCGGATTTCGAGATATTCGACCCGGAAAATTCCGGATTTTGAAAAAGTTCTCCAAAAGTGGTCGATATGGTACTCAAATGAAAGAGCTCGCCGAGCTGAACAACTTTCCTTCTTGCGACATTTTCCGGAAATGCGTCTAGCGAAAGTTATAGCCGAAAAACTGAAAATCCGGGAATTCACAAAAACCCGGATTTTGGACTTAAAAATTTTTTGTCTCGGATTTTGCTTAAAAGTTGGTTATAGGGTAAGTCGGTGGTGCTGATTTCGAAACCGAAATCGAAATTTCCGGAAAATTCACGGATTTCGAGATATTCGACCCGGAAAATTCCGGATTTTGAAAATTTTTCGGAAAGTGATCAATATGGTACTCAAATGAAAGAACTCGTCGAACTGAGCAACTTTCCTTCTTGCGACAATTTCTGAAAATGCGTCTAGCGAAAGTTATGGCAGAAAAATAAACAGAAAAACCTGTTGTGGGCAACACATTCTTGCAGTAGCGCTAGTTATTATTATTATTATTCTTCTTCTTCTTGTCCCCCCCTATTAACTCAAGCTAGGCTCAACGCCCGGAGCTGAAATTTGGTGGGTATGTGGGGGTTGGTCCCAAACCTGGCCCATTTTAATTTCATCGCTCTAGACCCACCCAGTCGACCAGGACAGGGAATTTAAAATTTAAATTTTTAAAAATCGAAGGTGGTGGTTCTGGTTCTCTGTCAAGGCGATTCTCAAAAATGGTCAAAAAACTTTTGTTTCCAAATTTGTTGAAATGACGGTCATAAGGTAATTCGGGGTCGCAGATTCCATATCTGCAATCGAAATTTTTGTAGGTTTTGAGAATCTCGAGATATGGCCAAAAGTTACACTGTTGGAGACCGCAAAAGTGAGCAAACTGCCCAGAAACCCGTAATATCTGTGTTTTTTGAACTCGTTAGTCAAGTTTAGCCGGTGGATTTGCTAGGACACCCTTTAAAAAGAAGTGTCAAGTAACTTGTGGCGATATTTAATCGAAAATTCCTTATCCCAACTGCCGTTTTATGGGCAACCATTTTCAGAGGAAGGTGTCAAAAATGGTCGAAAACTTTTTCTCTCCGATTTGGTCAAAAAGTTTGTCCTGGGGTAATTCGGGGACGTAGATTCCAAATCTGCAATCGAAGTTTTTCTAGCTTTTGTGAATCTCGAGATATGGCCAAAAGTTACACTGTTGGAGACCGCAGAACTGAGCAAACTGTAAAGAAACGCCTAATAGTTGTGTTTTTTGAACTCATTAGTCAAGTTTAGCCGGTGGATTTGCTAGGACACCCTTTAAAAAGAAGTGCAAAGTAACTTTCAGCGATATTTAGTAGAAAATTTCTTATCCCAACTGTCCTTTTATGGGCAACCATTTTCAGGTGAAGGTGTCAAAAATGGATAAAAACGTTTAATATCCGATTTGGTTGAAAAGTCGGCCATAGGGTAATTCGGGGACGCAGATTCCAAATCAGCAGTCTAAATGTTTCTAGCTCCCGTGGATCTCGAGATATGGCCAAATGCTACGCTGTTGGAGTCCGCTAAAGTGAGCAAATTGTTTAGAAAAGCCTAATATCAGTACTTTTTTCGAAGCCGGTAGTCAAGCTGAGCTGGTGGATTTGCTAGGACTCCCTTTAAGAGGGTGTATCAAGTAACTTTTAGCAATATTTAGTGAAAATCTCTTATCCCAACTGCCCTTTCAAGGGCAACCATTTCTAGAAAAGTTCCTTATCCCAACTACCTTTTCAGAGGCAACCATTTCCCGAGAATCGACGCTACAAACTTAGCTGCCTGAAGAAAGAAGCGGCGGCAAACCATTCATGCCAGTTTAGCTAGTTTTACTCATTAAGACTGTTATTTTTAGGACATTCCCCTACTGTTGATGAATACCAACAAGCCAGGCACCCACCCCTGCAACCTGCTGGTGACCCGACTACCCGTGCCCCCGGTCTGCATACGGCCTTCGGTGATTTCGGAGGTGAAAGCCGGTACCACAGAAGACGACGTTACCATGAAGCTGACTGAAATTCTGTTTCTAAACGAGGTCATTCGAACCCATATTTCGCAGGGGGCCAAAGTGCAAATGATCTATGAAGATTGGGACTACCTACAACTGCAGGTGGCTCTCTATATTAATTCGGAAATCTCTGGGATCCCCAGTCATATACAGTCGAAGAAATTTTGTCGCAGTTTTGCCCAACGTCTGAAGGGGAAACAGGGCCGATTTCGGGGCAATTTGTCCGGAAAACGGGTGGATTTTTCCGGTCGGACCGTAATTTCCCCCGACCCGAATTTACGAATCGACCAGGTTGGGGTCCCGATTCATGTGGCCAAAACCATGACCTACCCTGCCCAGGTTACGGAAGCCAATATTGAACTAATGCGCCGACTAGTGATAAATGGTTCGGATGTGCATCCGGGTGCCAATTTCATTGTGGAAAGGAATACGGGTCAGAAAAAATTTCTGAAATACGGAAATAGGCGTCTGACCGCGGAAAGACTCAGGCCTGGTGATCTGATCGAGCGACATCTAATGGACGGAGATGTGGTGCTGTTCAACCGACAGCCTTCCCTGCATAAGATTAGCATTATGGCACATTTTGCCAAAGTTGTGCCACATCGAACCTTTCGATTCAATGAGTGCGTCTGTACGCCCTATAATGCTGGTAAGATATATAATGATATGTCAAGGTTTGGGTGGGGGCTATCCAAAACGTTGTACCAATTTTAATTCCTGTAGTCAGATTTGTGAAAGTTCTTTTGGAGTTTATTCTAGCATACATGTTGTACCCTCCTATGAGAGGTTCCCCCTGCGTCTCTGTTCAGATTTTTAACTGTCGAAATAGTCTTAAGTAAGAAGTATCGGAAGAAATTAAGACTACTTTGCTACTACGTTCTGAATTGCTGATGTTGTTCGGAAGGATTGGGCGAATTTTGTAGTAGTAATTCGAGTGTTGACTTTTTCATTTTGGATTTCCTTTTGACCCCCGTTAGAGTTTGCCGAGCTAGGAACAGCTCAAGAGTAGAGGTCTTCCCAGTAGGAGCGGCCCAAACTCTATTTTCTGACGGTATCTGACATTTGCAGTGACATTGGAAGCTATCATGGCGTTTCGACGACACAATATTTTGTTTGTGCTCTTAAAAATCAATGTTTCTGAACTCTGAAGGAACCATTGAAGTCTAAAATGTCTAAAAGTCTTGTCGTTGAAACGGATTGAATTGTAGTTTGTCTCGCATTTGTATGATTTGAGATTGCAAACGCGTTTAGAATGTTGTGCAGCTTTCTTTACTGACTCTATCTCATCATTTCAGCTTTCAGCTTTGTGTGATTTCAGACTTCGACGGTGACGAAATGAACCTCCATCTACCGCAAACGGAAGAGGCGCGCGCGGAAGCGGTCACGCTGATGGGCGTTAAGTCCAATCTGATCACACCGCGAAACGGTGAACCCCTGGTCGCCGCTATTCAAGACTTCATCACCGGTTCCTACCTGCTGACGCATAAGGATCGGTTTTTCGATCGCTCGCAGGTCTGTCGCATTGCGGGCCAGATTCTAAGCGGGCCCAATCGGACCTGCCGTATTCGCGTTCCCCCGCCGGCCATTCTAAAACCGGCCCCCCTATGGACTGGCAAACAAATTTTTAGCATCATCCTTCGGCCTAACCTTGACGACCCCCTGAAGCTGAACCTATCGACCAAAGGGAAAAATTATTGCGGTCGCCAGCAGGACCTATGCTGTAATGATTCCTGGGTCCGCATTCGCAATGGAGAACTGTTGTGTGGTGCGGTCGATAAAACCACCCTAGGCTCTGGCTCTAAGACCAGCATATTTTATCGAATTTTTCGGGATTTTGGTGAGCAAGCGGCCGCTGAAGCGATGTGGCGTGTGGCCCGCATTGCCCCCCATTTCCTAATGAATCATGGCTTCTCGATTGGAATTGGCGATGTTACCCCGGGGGAGGGACTGCTACGAAGGAAGCAGACCCTATTGGACAAGGGCTATTCGACCTGTGACGATTTTATTGTCCGCCTGCGCGAACGTCGCCTGCAAACCCAGCCGGGCTGTACAGAAGAGGAAACGCTGGAAGCCGTAATCCTGAAAGAGCTGTCACAGATTCGGGACGAGGCGGGCAAGGCTTGCCTTAAGGAACTGTCCCGGCACAACAGTCCACTGACCATGGCAATTTGTGGCTCCAAGGGATCGTTTATCAACATTTCTCAGATGATTGCCTGTGTGGGTCAGCAGGCCCTGTGCGGCAAACGAGTGCCGGACGGGTTCGAGCAACGCTCCTTGCCGCATTTTTTCAAAGGCTCCAAGACCCCTGAGGCCAAGGGGTTTGTGGAGGACAGTTTCTATTCGGGGCTGACGCCGACGGAATTTTTCTTTCATACCATGGCGGGCCGGGAGGGTCTGGTGGATACGGCCGTTAAGACGGCCGAAACGGGATATATGCAGCGGCGACTGGTCAAAGGAATGGAAGATCTGTGCTCACAGTAAGTGGCAACAGCCGATTTAAGACAATTATGTAGGTCTTTGCATGTTGGAATGTAAAGGCAACGGCTTAGATTCTACTCTGGCTACAGAAAACTTCTATGTACAAACTGCTTTTCTAATAATGGAACCGTCATCTGCACCCGATTTCTAACAAACGAAGTTTTAGGTCACCTTTGCACGGTCGGTCTACTTATGCAATCTACTGAATAAAGCAGGTGAAGCTGAAAACTGCTAGTACTGACTTTAAAAATTTCAAATGAAATTACAATCAATTCTTTACCCATTTATTGTTAGATTCGGGAATTTGAAGGGATTGGTTACTGCTCTCTCGAGAAGTTTATATACATACATTTATATATACAGTTACAGTTACAGTTATATACAGTTTATATATATGTACTGGATTCTGATTTGTTTGTGCTCACTGGCGGACCCTGATTTCATGACGTGTGCCCATCCCTCCGTAATTCTCTATGGGGTGAGGGCTGTCAGGGTCTTTAATAATTGTTTGCATTTTGAAAAGGTGATTTTTGAAATATACAATATATCACTGGCAAAAATACAAAATTTTTTCTTTCTAAAACCAAGAAAAATGCAATTAAAAATTTTAAAGATAAGACACATTGAAGTTTTTCCTTTAGTTTTTTCCTTTAAACTTTCATACCACCAACGAGTCGCTACGGAGATGCCGAACCTTTTCAATGAACAATCAGAGAGACTTTTTAGACGACACAATGCATATATACTTAGACATTACTTAAAGTATTGCCGTATTTTGTGTTTTTCTGTTTTTTTCAGATACGACGGCACCGTTCGCACCTCCATGAACGAGATTGTTCAGTTCAAATATGGGGATGACGAAATCGACCCAGCCTGCATCGAGGGCTCGGGAGAGGACATTGTGGACCTGGACCATGTTTTCAGTCATGCCGTCAATGTGGCGAGGCCCCATGGGGGCACCGGTGCCCCCATCGAAACTTCGGAAGAAATCCTAGATCCGGATGAGTTGCTCTTCTTTGCCCAGAGTACCATAGACTCAGAGCTACAGCAGGCTGAACCGCACTTTCGCCAACAACTGGCGACCTTTCTGGAGCAGCGAATTTTGTCCACGACCCGGTGGTACCGACTGCCCGGCCGGTGCCCGCGGCATGCCACCCAAGCTGGCGTGCCCCCTCCGACCGGTGGGCTACCCACCACCACCTGTCCCCAGTGTGTCCAGGTGGCGGCTACTCAGCGCACCTGTCGCCTTGCCCTCTGCTATCGGGCCTCACAGATTCGCCAGTTCATTGAGCTGTGTGCCTTCAAGTACGGGCGGGCCCGCTCTGAGCCCGCTAGCGCAGTGGGTGCCATTGGAGCTACCAGTATTGGGGAGCCTAGTACCCAGATGACCCTAAAGACGTTCCATTTTGCCGGTGTGGCTAGTATGAACATTACTCAGGGTGTGCCGCGAATCAAGGAAATCATCAATGCGGTTAAGTCTATCTCAACCCCCATCATAACGGCCTACCTACAGGATGAAACGAGCGCAGAAGCGGCCCGTCTGGTGAAAGGTCGAATTGAAAAAACGACCCTTGGCGAAGTGACGGAATTTATTGACGAGGTCTACGGGCCGCAGGACTGTTTCCTGCTGTTGAAACTGTCTCTGCCGCGAATTAAGATTCTTCGACTGGAGATTAGCATCTACTCAGTGGTTGAGTCAATCCTACGCGCCAAACTGGCACTGAAACCGCACCAGGTTCGCGTACAGGGTGACTGTTTTATTACAGTACACCCGGAGGAAACCATTAAATACAGTCTTCACTATGCCCTACAGCACCTTAAATATGCCCTACAGTCTGTGGTAATTCGTGGCCTACCCGGAATTTCTCGGTGTGTCATTCATGCCGATGAGAAATCCGGGAAAACCTACCGACTTTTGGTGGAGGGTACGGATTTTCTGGGCGTCCTAGCTACGCCGGGAATTGACCCGAAGCGGACCCAATTCAACAGTACGGTTGATGTGGGCCGGATTTTGGGTATCGAAGCGGCCCGCAGTTCGATTATTGCGGAAATTTTGGGTACGATGGCGGGTCATGGCATCGGGCTGGATAGACGGCATGTGATGCTGTTGGCTGACGTTATGACCTATAGGTGAGTTGACCTTTTTAGGGAGGGGGGGGAGTGAGAACTTTCGGGGTTCTCATTTCTTGGCTTGGAGTGGTTTGTGGGAGGGTGGGTCCGGCATCAGAAAAATTTGAAATGAATTTTTAATTTGATGCGAAAACAAATTGCCATTTTTGGACGTCATTATTTTCAGTCAGATATAATATAAGGTGGTGGTGGTTAAAATTCGGTGAGTGTTGGAGACGTTTTATTTTAAATTTTGTGTCTCTAATATTTTTATTGGTTTTTCTAAATTTTCTTCTGTTGTGTATACGAATAATAGGATCTAAATTCAAAGTCCTCGCTCGCGGTTGGAGGAGGCTGAAAAAAGTAAAAGATTTCCGATAAATCAAATTGTACAGAATACAGAGTTGTAACCTGTACAGAATGATATGAGTAAGTAAGCAAGCCAGCCTGGCTTAGTTTTACTATGGGGGGTGGGGGAGGTTAAATAGGGAACCCATTTGGCGACCTCCCCCAAATTGGGAAGCTCCCATAAGCTCCAACTTCCCCCCACATCTCCAAAAATTGTCAAATTTCACCGTGTTGTCCCAAATGTTTTTAAAAATTTTGCGGTGTCACCGGGCTTTTAAATGTAAATTTTAAGTTCAATTTAAATTTTTGCCATTTTAGCCTAAGTAGCATGTAAAATTAGTTCTTTTTAACGCTTTTTGGCAGTTTTTACACAAATGCGAAAATATTTCAAAAACATGCTTCCACCCCCCCCCCCCCCTTCCATTTTGCGCGAGCCTCCCCACTCCCATCGGTTTAGGGGGGGCCCATAAAGCCTTACCCCTAAATTTTGACCTAAAAATAAGCCTGCACGCTTTTCCTAACATTTCTGGCAGTGTAACCCAATAAAGTAGGACCCTGCTTTTAGTCATCTGATATCCTGTCCCACCTAGAAACAACTCCAGAATTAATTTTACTGTATTAACTCCCACCTGTAACTCTGTCAGTGACTGGTTTGCTCTGTTTTTTTCTTTCTAGAGGTGAAGTGTTGGGCATCACCCGACAGGGTCTGTCCAAAATGAAGGAATCCGTCATCATGCTGGCCTCCTTCGAACGGACCATGGACCACCTGTTCGACGCTGCCTACTACGGTCAGGAGGATGAGGTCTCCGGCGTCTCCGAGTGCATCATCATGGGGGTGCCGATGCGTCTGGGCACGGGCATGTTTCGACTCCTGGGTGCCCCCACGCAGGCCCAGGATCGTCGGGTGGAACCCCGCACCCCGGTGTTTGACTGTGTCTGAATCCTGGACGTCTGGGGACAGCTTTTCTTGCTTGATTACCTAATTTGCTGGCACAGCATTCGGAATTCAGATTGTTTAGGGAAATTATGTTAATAAATATATTGGTTGATGTTTAATTAGCGTTTGCTGTAGTTTCTGCGCTATGTGCCACATTTTGTGATGTGTATCGGTTTGTCGGCTCTGAGTCTGAAACAATCTGTTTTTGTTGTTAATTGTTATAATGTATTTCCTTGTTATTAAGTTCTGTTCTGAATAAAGCAATTTTAACTGCTAGTTGAGAGTTCGCTGTCTTCTACATTTTTTGGGGTTTTGATTTGATTTTGATTTTGGGCCGTTCAATTGAGTATTTTGCTGGTTTGTTTTGGAGTTATCTAATGAGGGGTGCTGTGCACCTGGTTGTAAAGACTCCTCCTAGTGCCGTAGACCGACCGAAAGTTATCCCGCCTCCCGAAAGTTGCTAGCGGACGCCGTGGCTTTTTCTTAGGCAAAAACTTCATGGGGGGAAACGGATTTCTGTGGGGGGGCCCCAGCCCCCCCCCCCGGTAGGAAAAACTAGACTCCTGAGGGTTTAAAGCGACATACTGATGGCTGCCTGCCGGATTGGTGTCAGCACGAGTAATTGGCATATAAATGTGGCTTACTGAATAGTGCCTGAATTTCGCAGCTATTTTTCGTTTTCTCTTAATTTTGGCATTTTTTACTTGAATCAGCCATTTCTTATGACTGTAGCTGAAATAAAGGAACTAACGATTTAAGTTCCTAACTTAATTATAAATGGAAATTATAGCGAACTGTTTAGACTTTGTTTTTGTGAAAATTTTAAGATTGGAAAGAGTCATTTACCCCACTTGGAATTATTCGTTGTGTGTACTAGATGAAATAGCCTGCTATTGCTTTAAGCTCGAAGTGGTCGCTTCGCCGCTTATGTGGGAAGGTAACTGGATACTAAGTACGGTATTTGCCTAGGGCAGCTGGGGCCAATTTCATAAAGATTTGCGGATTTGCAAGTGCGAGTTTGCGAGTACTCGCACTTGAAACGCAAGTGCGGATTGCAAGTGTTTCATAAAACTTTTCCGCCAACTTGCGGAAATTAGCTAAGCAAGTTGCGGGACTTGACGAACTGGCAAGGCAAGTGCGAGTACTTGCGTTGCAAGTGCGAGTAGAAGCAAAACTGACTATAATTATTTAAAAAATCATAACTTTTTCATAATAACTTCAAATTTATTGAAATTTTCACGAAGTAATGCAAAAGATGTCAAAGCAGTTAATAATGAAATTTGGTTGAAAACTGACGAAAATTAAGGAAGATATTCCAATTTTTCAAAAATCGTCTAGTTGAAATCTACTAGACGACCTTACTCGCAGTTGCAAGTTGCAAGTGACTGTTCCAGCGAGTTTCATGGAACACTTACTTGCTGCTAGTGTTCAAGCGAACTTGCAACTTGCAACCCACTTGACTCACAATTCAAGTGTAAGTGCGGATTCCGCACTTGACACTTTATGAAACACTTGCAACTTGCAAATCCGCAACTTGCAGCTGCGAGTTGAGGAATCCGCAACTTGCAAAGTTTTATGAAATTGGCCCCTGGCCGACTCCTGGGGCCAATTTCATAAAGATTTGCGGATTTGCAAGTGCGAGTTTGCGAGTACTCGCACTTGAAACGCAAGTGCGGATTGCAAGTGTTTCATAAAACTTTTCCGCCAACTTGCGGAAATTAGCTAAGCAAGTTGCGGGACTTGACGAACTTGCAACGCAAGTGCGAGTACTTGCGTTGCAAGTGCGAGTAGAAGCAAAATTGACTATAATTATTTCAAAAATCATAACTTTTTCATAGTACCTTCAAATTTATTGAAATTTTCACGAAGTATGCAAAAGATGTCAAAGCAGTTAATAGCTAAATTTGGTTTAAAACTGACGAAAATTAAGGAAGATATTCCAATTTTTTAAAAATCGTCTAGTTGAAATCTACTAGACGATTTTACTAGCACCTGCAAGTTGCAAGGACTGTTCCAGCGAGTTTTATGGAACACTTACTTGCTGCTACTGTTCAAGCGAACTTGCAACTTGCAGCCCACTTGACTCGCAATTCAAGTGCAAGTGCGGATTCCGCACTTGACACTTTATGAAACACTTGCAGCTTGCAAATCCGCAACTTGCAGCTGCGAGTTGCGGAATCCGCAACTTGCAAAGTTTTAGGAAATTGGCCCCTGCTTTACGGTTGCCGCTATCATTCGGCTTTACCACACTTTAAAAGGGGGTCTGGGAACCTCCCCCCTCCCGCCCCCAAATCGGTACCAGGGCTAGCGAAATCGGGGAGAAGAGGGAGTTCCAGACGGTCAAACTAAAAATTAGTGCAAATTTTGGCCAATAACCAAAAGTAGTTAAAACTTCTAAAAATTTCAAAAATTTAGTTTGTCCTAAAACGGCATTTAGCCTAATTTAGCGGTATTCGTTTCAAATTTGCAGAACTTGTATTTTTTTGAGAAATTTTCTGCTTGGACCCTCCCTCTAGATTTGGGCTCAGATTCGTGAAGGAGTTAAAGATTTAAGTTAAACCAGGTACTGTACCCTTCAAGAATCGTTGCCCAATGTATGGTGACACCCATGGGTAGGGTGTGGACATAATGTTGTGACCGCTTAATGCTGTTTTAAGTAATTTTAGTTACCAAAAGCTTGTGTAGCGCGGAGTTCACAGTTGATTGGACCTCACATCCTTTGCAAAAGTATGGGTGTCCTTAGTGTAGGGATGGGGGCGGAAGTAAAGGACTGGAAAAAAGGTTTCCCATTTATTCCAATAGGGTGGAAAAAGTACAAATATATAGTCTTAATGTTATTTTGACGCTTTTTACATGAAAATATAATGTTTTATGAACTTTTCCGGCGATTTTGCGTTATTTACAACCTGTTCCAACGTTGGGTTCGTCGGGTGTACATATGTTAAATCTTAAATTGTATAGCGCAGGTTTTAACGTATTGGATAATTTTGGGGTGACCGGAAAAAATGTAACAACGTGAAAAAATGGAAAAAATCGGGAAAAAGGTTTTCTGGAATCTTTTCCTGAAAAAACCAACACCAATCCGTAGAAAGCTGTAGGAGCTAAGAAACGGTTGCATTAGCTCTGAGGCTTCTGTTTTGACCATTCATTAGATTTAGATTAACAGCAGCAACCCCTTTATGCAGATTAAGCTTTAGCTTACGTTAGTGTCACTACATATATTTTGTATTTTGGTTTCAGATCTTTTATTAACTGCAGCAGTTATCGAGTTCTCCTATGTAGTCAATGGTGTATTTACGTATCATTTGAGTTTATCCTAAATTTCTGATGAAGCTAGAGTCTTGCAGTCCTGTGAACCAGCTCAAACCGGTAGCTGTTGCGCTGAGGCGCCTACCCTCTGAAATTCTACCCCTTGTTGCCAATTCTCCCAATTCCGTCGTAAATTCGAGTACGGAAAACTTGGAAAATGGGCACTGTTCTCCACCTTCGCCGACGAAAAGCGGGGGCTGTAAGCGTCGGCAGTCGGCGCGAACCAATGCTACTAGTCGGGACGACAATAGCCGGGTTCGTACTTTGACCAACCAGATTTCCTGGATTGACAAATTTCGTGAAATTCAGACCGGATCCGGCCTGCGAATTGAGCGATTTTGCTCCAGCTATGGCCTCGCGCTGCCCAAATTTTTGCTCTGGCTCGACAGTGAGGACTCGCTACGCCAGGAGCTGGATTTACTTAGTCCCCCTACAGTTGATCGAATTGCCAGAAAGTCTAACAGTGACAGTTCGTCCACCAATTCGCCAAAGAAATCTCGTCTTCGCTCCCCCACTGTGTGTCGAAATGGTCATCGTACGACTAGCCGCAAATGGACGGATAAATCGGTGTTGGAACGGAAGCTACCCAATACATCGGTGGCCCGAAATTACGGACGACAGTCTAACATTGCTCAAAATTCCGTGAAATGCCCGTCTTTTCCGATTTCTACTGCCGAATTCGATCTGTCGGATTCGGATTCGGATGCGGAATCCGTAGAATTGGGCTGCGTCGCTCCGGAATTTCCGCCAAAATCGAGCTGGCCGGAATTCCGTGATTTTCCAACTTTGACCCCTTCTGTGAAGAGGAAAAGTCCAAACTTGCGATCTCAACAATCGAAACAGAGCTGTCAGTTGGTACCGGCTGAAGACACCGGCCGTTCTGTCGGTGACCCCAATTCCGAGTCCAATTCTGAAGAGTCGAACGCGTTCGAGCAGTCTATTGAGGATTCGACCGGTCAGAATTCAATCGAAGGAGCGAAGTCGATGAATCGAACCAATCGAACACTACTGATCGATAGCCAAAAATCGTCGACGAAATCAACATCGCCGGATTGCCCGAAACTGGAACCCAACAACAACCACCACCGACCTCCGGAGCTCTATGCTACTCCGCCCGGACTGGCTGCCAACGATATCCCAACCCTACCACCCCCTCTGGATCTGGATGGGATTAGTGCGGAACTATTTCTGACCACCTCCACACCTCCCCCACCTCCCCCTCCTCCCTTGACCAGCACCACCACCTGTGCCCCAGACGACCCCGAAGACGACGACCTACTGCTTGGCGATCAGTTCCTGAGCGAGCCCGATGCGGAGCCCTCACCCTCAGCAAATCCTGGGAGTCCTCCTGGGAACAGTCCGACCTGTGGCGACATCCTGTCTGCCATTCAGATCCTCTCTCCCGAACCGGCGGATCAGTTTCCGCTGGAAGACTATCAGATGGAGGAAGACGACTTGTCGCCTGCGGCCGCCTATCCCTGGGAGGATGGCGGGGAAATTCCCGTCGAAGAATTTCCGGCACCGGCGGAAATCGAAGTCGTCCCACCGGAAATTCCAGCCGATCTTCGACCCATGTATCTGTCCAAAACGCGGGCTCGCAACGCGGCCCTGGAGGATACCGTGAGTCGGGTGATCCGATGGAGCTCCTCCACTTCGAACGATTCTGGGATTTCGGCGGATTCCGGACTGTCCGGATTATCCCAGGATAACCACCATCTACTGCCGTTGGTGCCCACAGTCCACGGACGCCACCAGCTTCCACTGACGACCCAATTCTTCGCGGCTGCCCTCCAACAGCCTAGAATACCTCAGGAAACGCGTGTCACTGACGCCGTGGAGTCTGTCATACAGAAGGCTCGAGACTACTACCAGAACTGGTATGGCGATGACACCACCACCACTGCTACGGCTGCTACGGTATCCTTATAGTTGTGCTTTGAATGATCAGGATGATGCTAGCAGCACCTGGTAAATCTGTACTATATATTAGTTATTTGCTACTCTATTTGAGTATATAATAGGTTTTTGTAATTGGAATATGTAAAATAACTAGCTTTGAGTGACACCTTTTTCTTGTCTTTTGTTTATTTGATGTCGAAAAGCATTGGATTTATGTATAACCTGAAAAGCAGGTAGTCGTTTTTCATTGCTTTTCTGTGATAAACTTGTAGTTAGTAAATAAAACGAAATGATACGCGTGTTTTGTGTACGGAAATGTAATTTATGCATGCATGTACTGATAGTCTTTTTTGAAGCTGTTTTTTTTCTATTTTTTGCTGTATTGTATCCTGCTATATATATGCACTTAATACAATGATCTTCTGGTCAGTGATTGTGCAAAATATTGCCGAATATGTTTTCTGGTTAAAGATTAGGATTTGGAAAAATTACGGTACAAAAGTCAGAACTGCAAAAAATTATATATATACCAAAGAAAGGTTCACCTAATAAGATAAGACTGGTCGAATGGTGCCTTATTGCTAAAACTTACCTTTTTCAGAAAATAATGGCTTAAAGTTGCTGGGTTAAACCTTTTAGCACTTTGCTTAAAACTCCCCTTTGAAGTTGAAACCACGTTTCCCAGTCTGACACATTTTGATTTATATATTAGGTCTTGCTTAATGTTTATCCCAGAGTACATGGTTGGAGCTCTCTCCTGTTCATGGGGAACGGGTGAAAGTGACTGTTAGTAAAATGATTTGCACGTTTTGATGTTTATGTTAATGTAAAGATTTCAAAAAAATTGCTAAAAACTTACTTAATTTTAGGATGCTGATTGTGGAGTTTAGCATTTTCTGTTTGCTTGCATTCCTTTCTTACTGTAATTAGTTTTATTTGTTGCTACAATTAACTTTGGAGGACTGTTCTGCTGAATTAGAAACAATTATATTTTTGACAAATCATAGTTTGCAAACTGGCCTAGGAGCACTGATTGGAATTGGAAATTGCTCAGATAATGCAGGTATCATTGAAGTTCTCGATGTATTCATTCACCCAAGCAGCATAATTTCATGAAACCTATCTAGTTGATGCAGCAGTCTGTTGTGAAATGCTGTTCATTATCCAACTACAGTGCTCTGGTTCCTCTGCAAACCGTATAAATCTTTCGCCTTTTACTAAAGATTTCCGTGCAGAGGAGCGCTTATGAGATTAACGTCTCTATATTTGGGAAACCTCTTCAAAAGAGAGGTTACTTATAACAAATGTAAAAGTCTTTATTGGTTTGATTTTGTGCCATACTCTTGTACACACTGCTTGATGAATTAATAATATAATTTTTCACAATTTGTGACTGTTTGCATCCAGGTTATTCTGATTTATATATTTGATTTTTGTCCATTCAAAAACACTGGTTTAGTTTTTGTGATTTTGGTCTCTGTCATTCTTTGGTTAGGATTTCGAAAACTACCTGTCCATTAAACTTACGTCCTAAGTGCTTAGCTTAGATTTTGTCATTATTTGTAAAATTTTGATTTTCAAAGAATCTGAACAATAGTCGCGCTAGTTCAATTTGCTACTGCTTATATTTTAATTTAGACATTTTCTGTGAAAATATTTATTGTCTCAGTATACAGATATTGTTCCTTCTCATGTGCAAATACATAGTGAAATGTGTATTTAAAGGTAATGTTTGACTCTCTATGATTGAGTATTTGTTTTTCGTTATGTTCTCTTGTTCTGCTTATGCTGAATGATTAAATTGTTGTTGCAATTAATTTAGTCAATAGGATAAGTTAATAGGTTAAAACCAAGAGTGCATGGTTGCACTACATTAATGTACGACTCGGCCAGCTCAGGTCCGGAAAATTCGGGCCCCCTGAACTCCTATTGGTGCCTCTTTTCTCTATTGATACCGACAATGACCCTTTTCCAGCATTGCTCCTCTGGAAAGGAAGAGGGCTCTGTCAGGTGCCCCACGTTTGACCGTGGACGACTGCTAGAACTGGGAATTATCGGATTTCTCTTGCTTCAGTGAAAAACTTGTGCGTTTTTCGCTTCCGCAGTGGCAGGAACAGGAAGCTTTTGGCCCGCCGTGTATCAGGATCTGCCTGAGGGACCACCTACGATGACGGTGCTTCGTCCACATTTATGCCAGTGTTCCTCCGTACCCCCTGTTCGACAAGGGTGACCTCCTTCCCGTTTACTCGGTTGGGGTAGAGTTGTGCCGTTAACAAATTTCCCGGGCCGGGCCCGGGCCCGGGCCTGCTGAACCAACCGGGCCGGGCCGAGCCCGGCCCGGGCCCGGAGGCCCGATTCAAGGCCCGGTAGGCCCGGTGGGCCCGGCGGCCCGGTGTAGGCCCGGTCGGCCCGGTAAAGGCCCGGCATACAGAAAACAGTGCCAAACAATAGTTAGTGCTATTTATTACAACTTAGACAACTCGCGTAAGCTTAAATTGGACTTTCTAGTGAAGAAATTGTGGAAAAAAAATTAGAAAATGGATAGTAAAAATTTGACCGGGCCTGGCCGGGCTTCCCAGGCCCGGCAGGCCCGGTAGGCCCGGCTCGGGCCGGGCCTGCGCGCCCGACGGGGCCCGGGCCGGGCCTACCGCTCCAACAACCGGGCCCGAGCCGGCCCGGAGCCCGAGGCCCGATTCAAGGCCCGGGCACAACTCTAGGTTGGGGGGGGGTCGCCGTAAAGTGGTCCTCGTCTGAGGGTGCCAAAAGAAGTCCATGTTAGGAGGGGGGTTGTTCAAACAAAGCAGGCTAAGAGGGCTGAATCAGATGGGGATCTTTTTTAGCTGTCCTCCCCCAAACCAGAGTTGGACGCGGGCCGAAATTTGCGGCCCACGCCCGCCCCGCAGCCCGCACTCAAATTTTCGGCCCGCACAGGTCCGGCCCGCGGCCCGCATCTCCAATTTTCGGCCCGCAAAGGCCCGCACAATAAATGCGATTATTTTATGTTATGAATACTATTTAATGTGTATAAAAAGTTGCATTTTTAGTTAAAAGTTTTAGTTGCCGCAATTGTGAATATTTTGCTATCAAAAGATTCTCCGTACCTGCACAGAAATGCTTCGCAATTTAATCTAATTCAATCAACAAGTCATTTAGTTATTTCTCTAAATCTGTGACCTGCTAGAAGCTTTGCTGCCGACTGAGAAACTAACTTTGTCGGGGAAAAAGTTCACATGCTTGAATTCATTACAAACTTCAATAGAGCATTGTGCACTTATTTCTTACTATAAGCTGAGAAATTTGGAAATTGAGGGGCCTTCTGATTTGAGGGCCTCTTCCAGGCAACAGGGAGGCAACCTAGGAGTTCACATATATCGCAAAAGTTTCCGATTTCGCAAAATTCGACTTTTGAGATTCGCAAGGGAGGAACCAGAGGAAACCGAAATTTTTTTGATTTAAAGTTTGTTGAATATTTGCATGCAGAGGGCTTCTGGATGGTAGAACTAGTGTTGTCATCCGGGCCTGTTTCGGGCTCGGGCCCCGGGCCGGGCCCGGGCCGGGCCTGGCCCGATCCTGGCCCGGATCAAAATTTGATCGGAGCGGCCCGGCACGGGCCCGGCCGCGTATTTATAAAATGTACAGTCCGTTCGCGCAGCAAGAAAATGTACAGCGTTTTCGCGCAACTTTTCAAAATGTACACTCTGTTCGCGCACCAAGAAAGTGTACAGCGATTTCGCGCATCTTTTCAAAATGTACAGTCCGTTCGCGCAGCAAGAAAATGTACAGCGTTTTCGCGCAACTTTTCAAAATGTACACTCTGTTCGCGCACCAAGAAAGTGTACAGCGATTTCGCGCATCTTTTCAAAATGTATACTCTGTTCGCGCACCAAGAAAGTGTACAGCGATTTCGCGCATCTTTTCAAAATGTACACTCTGTTCGCCCACCAAGAAAAGTCACGATTTTCCACAGGTACGCGTGTAAACTGTTGTAAACTCTTTAAAAAAACTTGCTAGTCTAAATTACAGTCAGTACAAAATACTATGCCTACCTATTATTACAAATAAAAATTCTGCTTTTAATGAATGAGATTAATACTAACAGAATGATTACAATTAGTTAAAGAAACTAACACAATTGAGACCACTAGAAATGCTAGACTGTTCCAAGGGTAGGTAGATATTTTTAAAACACTAGGTTAACACACCAAAATACACAAATTTACAATGCAATTTTGACATATTGATATTGCCAATACTGGACATATCAGTGCATTCTAGCCGGAGGGACATTAGCATTTAAGGCTTTGGCTAAAGCATGGGGACGTTTGGTTGGTCTTTCTGAAGATCCAGCAGCTCGCCTTCCGGGATTTAGTCTTTTAGCGCC
Source organism: Trissonchulus latispiculum (assembly GCA_030248195.1). Taxonomy (NCBI): domain Eukaryota; kingdom Metazoa; phylum Nematoda; class Enoplea; order Enoplida; family Ironidae; genus Trissonchulus; species Trissonchulus latispiculum. The sequence goes on along the minus strand of JASAND010021459.1, from coordinate 13,435 downwards.
CCTGTAAACGTTAACTCTCCTGGCGCGAGCAGTGGGTTGGACTTGAATAGCAGATCTTCCTCTTGAGGGTATTCCGACGGAGCTACCGGCAGTAGACAAAAAGCCAGCATATTGGGAGGCAGTAGAAATCTTCCGTAGGCGATTAACATGTTTTTTCAAAGCAGCTTGAATGGTTTCATCACTTCCAAATTTATCCACTAAGTTGGCATGTAAAGACTTCAAATCATCCAAAAACGTTTCTGCATTACCATTTGCTGGGTTAGCGTCACCAGGTCCAGACAACATGTCGTAAGGCACCAACGGTCCGTTTCCAGTGTTCGGATCGGCAATTTCGGATTCAGGAGGATTGCGGTCGTGAAGAAGTGCATAAAATTCAGGATTCTGTGCAGCATCACCTAAGGCAATTTGAGCAGCGGAAAATCGATCAGCAGAAGAAACCATTGGAGCGTTTGGGAATTCAAGGAAGAAATTGTGAGCAACCGCTGCTTGGTGTCGACAAAAGCGCCCACTCTGGCCTTGACGGCAGGTACATAAGCCCAAACTACCGTCAACAAGGTACTTTTCCTGCTTTCCGGGATCTGAGACCTCAAATCTGTGACCTTCCAGCTGAACAATGTCTTTCGCATCGATCTTCGAGGACAGCAAGTTTTGAAGAAACTTTTCTGATTTGTTGCTGCGACCGTGAGCGAATTCAAGAAGACGGGCAGTGAAGTATTTCTCAAGAATTCCAAAAACAAACTCCAAAAGGGCAACTCCATTATACGCTCGGGCTCGACTTAAGACGACATCTTTCAAGATTCTCATGCTAGCTTCACAGTAGTTGTTGGTATTGTTTCCACGCAATTCCGGTATCTGCCGATAAGCTGAGGACCAGGAGGTTCTCTTTTTCCAAAGGTTCTGCACGTGACTGGCAAATGCAGGATAGTTCCGTACAATTGGCAAGTTGTTAAAATCAAGAAACAGCCGATCAACACTTTCTCGATCACTTTCGTAGACAAGTTTTCTGAAATTATCCATTAACGCTTTTCGATCCTCTTTCTTGATCTTATGGTCACTATTGCACAGCCAGCGCCACATGGCTTGGCCGAGATGGAAGTGGCACAAAAACTGCAAGCTTTGAGGCCAAACGTTCGAAAGAGATTGCTTCAATGGCTCGCTGTCGTCGGTCATGAAACAGGACGGAAACTGCTTCAATCCAAATCCCATTGAACCCAGGAGTTCATTGTACTGTTTAAAAGCGCAAACGTAGGAACCAAGGGATTGACTAGCAGTGATGACGCACCCAAGAGGAATGGCTCCTGATGGTCCAACGCAGAGGAAAAGGGTAACTGAATGATTCATGTCATCACAGCACGAAGTGCTGTCCACGAAGACAATCTCACTCGCTGATCTTAGGGAGTGGGAACGACGCATTACAGGAGTGATAATCGCTACGGCAAATGGATCTGAGGAAACGCTGATCATAATTCCGTTTGATACGAGTTCATCTTTACGGCTATTTATCATTTCAACGGTCGAAGGCAATGATCTCTCCCCATACTTTTCTGTCCTCCACTTTTCGTACCTATAAAATAAAACAAAGTTCAAGTTGCACCAACATTTTAGCTAATTTTTCTAAATTTGTCAAAATGCGGCCCATGTCAAGATAACTGGTTAGAACCCCGAGAACCCCCATCAAGAAAAAGGAGGTTCTTGACATGGGTCCGAAAAGGTATTTAAAAATATTCAACAAAGGCTCTCCAGTTATTTGATAGAGACATCGTTTCATTAAAAGTCGGCTTCATAAAAGTAAACGTCCCTCGGCCCATATGTCCTCTGAATGATAGCGCAAGAAAAAATTTTGGCCGATTCTTCAGTTTTGAGAAATCGATGTTCAAAACTGTTTGGTCTATATTCATCCTGTTAGATGTCAGAACCTGTGAAGATTTCTGCCATTTATTTGCTAATTTTGCCAGTTTCGTAAGCTCATGTGAATCTACAGATAATAAGCTTTAAAACGATGTATAAAGCTCTTTCTAACTCCCAAAATTGCGAAAGTTATAGCGTTTCAAAAAATCACCACAAAAGCACTGCACAAAAGGATACCACCACATTAAGTTAAGTAGTTTAAGTTTTTTGTGAAACGACCCAAAGTTGAAGACTCTAAAAGGAATCACCACCTCAATAAATCTGCCATTAGCACACTGATCACTCACCCACCGAAAACCGTTTTTCCGGTTATGAGAAGACTCCTTTTAGCAAAATATAGAAAAATGAGCACCCACCCCCCAAACTGCCTTCAGCACACGTCAATACATTCCATAAAAATTTTAAGAGAGTTTGTAAATGCCTGTATGATCCATTAGTATCTTACCATTTTTGTACACTTGGCGCTTTGGGGTTTTTATTCCCATCGGCCAGTAAAATCTCAATGTTCGCATCAGCTGCCGCCGCTTCAAATTCTAGTATGGTTTTATGGTGATTCCGTGATGCGGACGGATTCATTCCTGAAATTAACAATAAGTGTTAAAAGTTTGGGATCATGCTGCAATTTTAAGAGTAAACCGCTAACCCCTGTGCTATCGGTCAAAACGTTGGTTCCTGCCAGGTCAATGGCTCTGGCTTATACAATGAGACTCAACAGCAAGCTCAACACAGTGAGAAAATAGGAAGGATGGGCGGATACGATGAAGGGTTTTTGTAAGCTATAGATGGACTCAGGCGATAGCTTACAGAGCATAGTTATTGCACTCAATACATAGATAACCCTGCTGTTATATTCCTGTCGTTATGTACTCTTGCTCTAAGGAATGATTGTTACATTATTAATTATTGATGGACCTAAACCCACCTTCATCAAAGTATGCCCTGAAAGTTGATTCCAAATCCTTATCTGGCAATCTGTAGCGCAAAGCATCAGCAGAGATCACTGGGTGATTGTGATTCCATTTGAGATCTACCGAAAGCAAAAACCCATCCTTTGAAAGTTCATCGTGTCTTAGAACGTGAGGACTCCTTCTTTTGAGCTAAAAATATTCATTGTTAAAATTGGATCAAAAAGCAGACACTAAAACCGGAAACGTTTTAGCTCAAACAAAGGAAAATAGTACGAATTTTCGTCCGATCAAAAATCAAGCGAATCCATTGAGTAGTTTTTGAGAAATCGATGTTCAAAACCCAAATTGCTGTTTTGCCAAAATGGTTTTCCGCCAAATCTCTACCTCAAATTAACTAACTACAGCTAATAGACAGACATTGATAAAATGTGCAATTGAATGATGTATCGATGGAGTATAAATAGACCAAAGTTGTCTGTAAAGATTTAGCAGAAAAAACTAACTTCCTCGAAAATGGCCATTTTTTACCCCAAAAATCGTTTTTGGATTCTACTGACCACTAGAGATAAGCCCAAAGACTGTAAAAGCAAAAATGTTAATTTTTGGTGTCCTTTTTCCGGCCAAGAATTGGAGCCTGTAAGGCCAAATTTACATAACGCGATACCAGAACCTTAAGGTATACCTTTAACCGCATGGTAGCTGGACATGCTGTTGACTTTCCGCCGGCTTTTATCTTTTTCCGCCACTCCGCATGTGAACAACAATATTTTCGAAAAAGTTGAGATTTAGTCTTCTCCAGTTTTGAATCTCTCAAGATCCAGTCACAATATGAAGACTTCCTGAATGCATCCAACCACTCAAGAGCCTCATCAGTTGTGGAAGCTCTAATACGAAAAACTGTTTGAAAATCATTCACTGAATTAAAACATGTCATTTTCTCCAATTTCCAGTCATAATTGGAGGGTAAAATACTTCGGAGCGCTGTAATGTCCTCCTCCATATTGCAGAATCCTCTAAACACAAAGGAATTGCACAAAATTAAACATTAAATTAAATTCATCCCCAAATAACCATAAAACAGAGATGTTCGGGCTATATTTAACGTTTTTAAATTTTCATGGATCAATCGATCAAATAGTCAAATCAATTCTGGTATTTCAAGTCGACACATGATGAATTTTCAGTTTTTTTGGCAAAATTCTCTCCGCAGACGTTTTGATTGGACAAATTTTCAGGACCAGGATCTCAATCCAACTAAAACTCCTTTTGCCCAAATAACCCTTATCTAATACCACAAACAGAAACTTTGATCTATTCTGAAGTTTTTAGAAATTGAAGATCGAAGGTCTATATTGAATTTTTGTGTCAGAAAAATAAGTTGCTTCGCTAGTTAAATAGAATGAAGTGAATGTATTTGGTATAGATCGAATACTAATTCCAAAGATTTGGTAAAATTAAACATTTGGAAAAATTAAACATTTGAAAAAATTATGCGTTTGGAAAATACTACACACAAGGATGCCACGACCGTGAAATAATAACATACAAAGGACTTTTATATTTCTTAACGTTTTCGTAATTTTTATGTCTAAACTATAGAAGAAAGAACTTAAAACGACACAAATATGCTTTTTAGAGATTATTTCAGACGGCGAAAATAGCAAAACCAGACAAAACCTCCATCCATGAAACAAGACGCAATAATAATCTTGATTGAAGTAAAGTCAAAATTAAAGCCATAAGTTGCCAAAATGCGAACACAACAAATCTAAATTTCAGTACAAATTTTGATAAACGATCCCAAAAGTACCCGCCTCTATGTATAAATGACAACAAACCTAACTGAAACCCAAGTATACGGTGTAACCTACACAACGAACACAAAAACAACTGAATAAAAAATGAAAGGAAATCAAGCAACAATTGTACACTTTCTGCTAACATATATATAAACGCAATGTCGAGACAAACATACAAATTTCGTAGTGCAAAGCAGCTCTACTTTTTTGGTTGTGGACAGAATAGCCCAGTAGTTTCGTCACTCAATTAATCAATATAAAACAGTTGCGCGAACGATATGTACGTTTTGAAAAGATGCGCGAAATCGCTGTACACTTTCTTGGTGCGCGAACCGAGTGTACATTTTGAAAAGATGCGCGAAATCGCTGTACACTTTCTTGGTGCGCGAACCGAGTGTACATTTTGAAAAGTTGCGCGAAAGCGCTGTACATTTTCTTGCTGCGCGAACGGACTGTACATTTTATAAATACGCGGCCGACGCGGCCCGGCCCGGATTTGTTTCGGGCCCGGCCAGAAACAGGCCCGGATTTTTCCCGGGCTGTTTCCGGGCCAACGGAAAAATTTATATAAATGGACAGAAAAACGCCAAATTTTTCGGCGAATCCTTGAAACAAGAAGCTTTTTCACTTCAATTGAACTGAAAAGTAGACGTTAGATAATAAATATCAAGTATTATTTAAAAACACCGTTCTTGGTTTGGCAGTTTTACTCCGTTAGAGCTCGATACCGTTCTCGAATTATACCTAAATCGGGTTCATTGAAATGCTTTCAATAATATGAGATTGGTGAGTGATGCATTGCTTTATTATGCCTATTCGTTTATTGAAAAGACGTTTATAAAAATTCAAAAGACAAACAAAGGAAGTTATATACAGTTCATAATAAAGCGTTATTTTAGATTAACAGACATTGCAAAGTTAATGCCGATACATTATTGTATATTATTTTTAAATTTATTTCCGATTACTTATGTTTATTATCTGCTAAAAACTACAACTAATTTTGACCATTCGGGCCGGTTTCGGGCCCGACTGCGGGCCGACCTCGGGCCTGTTTCGGGCCCGAAATCCAGGCCGGGCTTCGGGCCTGTTTCGGGCCCAAAATCCGGGCCGGGCTCGGGCCGGGCCGCCCGGCCCGGATGTCTAGGAACGGCCCGGCCCGGGCCCGGCCCGGATTTTTTGCTAACGTGACAACACTAGGTAGAACACGAACCTGAAGTCCATTTTTCGTTTCTAGTATTTGTTATAGTTTGGTCTAAGCTAAAGTTGTAAGCTTAAGATATAAGCTTGCATTGAGCTTGAGATAAGCTTGAGTTTCAGTAGCCCCCGAATCGAAAAAAACGAATTTTGAGAAATCGACAAATTTTGCAATGTTTGAACTCAGTGTGCTCGAAAACATGCGCATTCCAAATTTTAGCTCAATTGGCCAAGCTTTAAGAATTTTGAGTGGTGGTATGGGAAATCGAGAAAGGATCCGTTAATTCAGTATAGGTTTTCTGATTTCAAAGTTAAAGCTTTCAAATTTAAGCTTAAAACGTTCTACTGTCACTACAAAAATTGTCCCGCGTCGGCCCGCGCGGGCCGCTGCGGGTAGTAAATTTCGGTCCGCCCCGGCCCACCCCGTGGGTACCCGCGGCCCGCGTCCAACTCTGCCCAAACTGGAACATCTTTGTAAATAAGCTGAAACTGCCTGAAGCTGTCTGTACTACCCTCCCCCCACCAAGCGGGGATAGGGTATGCTTTGTTGAATCTGTGGATCCCGACCCCTCCCCCTCCCAAACAGAGGAACCCAACTGGTCGGACTTCCGTTACGCAATGTCAAGAAGAGACGCCGCGACGAGAGGCCTTGGTCTTATTGTTAAATATAATGGAATTATGACCTCTTGATAAAAAACTAACATTAGATGAAATCTTAGTTTCTCCATTGCTGAAAACCTTTTTAAGGTCTATATTGGCTTGAATTAATTATATAAGTACAACATTGTCCAGGCGTAGTATAGGATAATTGTCTATAGCCTAAACCACTGATAATGTTCGATAACATGTATCAGAGATAAAACCGGGTCAGTTTGGGTCACTAAGTGGTCTGGGTCGCCGGGTCAGAGGCTCTGACCCGGTCTGGGCACGGTATTTTTAGTTATGGAGGCTTTTCTGTTAATTCAAATTTATTTGAAATTAATCTGTTACAGCCTGAAAATTTTAATAATCACTGAAAAACCAACAGGAACAGATACCTAGTTTGGCACATTACCACATTTGGCCAGTTTCTAAAATGCCTGTAGCAGGACTGTGGTATATATTTGTAAGTAGTGTCCTGTCTTTCAAACTGCCTAGTTTTAAAGGCATTATTGTGGGAATTTTATTAGAAAAAATGAAGGTCAAACGTGGGCTCAGAGTCCGATACAGCAGTCTTTACTTGTTTTCAAACATAAATATTTTCCAAGCTCCACCATTGACCTATTCTTCAAACGATTCATCACCACTACCGAGTTCTTGGAGTGGGGTCAGACAGTATTTCAAATATGGGTGGATTTTAAAACTTAATAGAGATACCGTTTATAGACTGCCTTTTAATTTTTATTTTCTTTCTTTTCATGTTCAAGAATTTTTTCGTTGGCCTATTCTTGAGTAATAGCCAGTCAATGTTGGAAAAGCGGCATAGATAAACGGATATTCAAATTCGGAAAAATTCAATAACTTTCGCATTTCTTAGCCGAATAAGCTAAACTCTGCTGTGTAGGGTTTTCCAGGCATGGAGAAAAGTTTCCTGAAGGTTCTAACGTTTTACCAATCTTTCTGGTCTGGACATATAAATGCGGCGCCCTTTGAAGTTGCATGGAAAATTTAAAAAAGTTTCTTTTATGAGGAGAAAGATCTCATGTCGCCGGTTCAGCAAATATATTCTTTATGGTAGCTATCATGCAGCGCTTTTGAGATATAAAGAACACAATTTCGTTTTCTACAGCTTTGGTCAGACGTTAGAACGAACAGTACTAACTAATTCAGTCCACAGGACAACTGAGACCAGGACACGGAAAATTTACTAATAAAATAAAATTACAGGATAATATTAATGCTATGTACGGGGCTAGAAGTTATGAACTATTGTAGGTCTGTGTCTGTATGGTATATTTTACGACGGAATTTCCACCAATCCCATTTGAGGATCCATTAATGCAGCCGTAAATGATTCCTATGAATGAAATGAAGGCAAAAACGGGCATCAGAACAAGGATTAGAATCATGGCTAGGATGTGCCAACAATGCTCGCTGATCTGAAGATGACTTCCCGACTTGCAATCTGGAATTGAAAAAACATAAATGTATAAAAAGAATTTTTGGAAATATGAAGATGTTGAATGGCACGTATGGGTTAGTGGGTAGCCAGTTAACTAACACACGGAAAAGACAAATGTACTAAAACAGCCGTATCAAATGCATCAAGTCCGCTGACAAAAGTTGCGCTGCCGACCTACAGTATCTGTATAAGTGATGTGAATCAGAAACTGAAATTAAAGAAAAGTAAAGGTAGCCTGATGCTGAAGCCTGATACTACACTCTCAGATAAGTTTGTCACGAGTCACTCTTATAGAGTTAGGGCCTATTTCCTTAAAAATTAAAATGGTCGGATTAAACGGATTAAAAATCAGCCGGATTAAAATTTTAATTGCTTGCTATTTCTTTAATGCTGGATTAAACGGATTTAAAATTAACTCGTTTAATCTGAACATTTTTAATCCGCTGATTAAACGAGTTGATTTTAATCCGCTTAATCCGCCATTAAGGAAACAAAGATTAAAATTTTAATCCACCAACTTTTAATCCGTTTAATCTGCGCGTAGCTGCACGAGGATTAAAAACTAATTAAAAGTGAATTCCTAAAACCAAAAGGATGAAAAGTTGGAAATTCTTAGTTTTTTATTTTATCGTTACTGCTTCAACCAAACTTGACCAAATTTCACTGATATGTTTTATATCTCTTACGCTCAGGCCGTTTTCTTTGTTTTTGGAAAAAAACGCAGTAGTAGGCAAGATGTAGAATTTACAATATTTCAAAATAAGCCAAAAAAATCGAAAATGCACTTTTACGAAAAACTAAAAACGGTCTAAACGTATAAATTAATAAAGCTTGCATGCAAAATTTCAAACGAATTCATGTAGGTTTGAACGAAATATTTGAATTAAAAACTTTGAATACATTTCCTCTTTTGTAGACAGCAAGCCAGACCCGCAGCGTAGTTGGCAAGGGAGTTTGATGCAGGACACGATAAGGAACAAATGTGCCAAATTTCAAGCCGACTGATTAAGTTCTTAGTTCACAGTATCTGTTAAAAGTCCACCCCGGTAGTAGTACTACCACCTTAAGGTAGTAGTACTACCACCTTAAGTAAACTAAGAAATAAGAAAAGCGCTAACTTGTCCCCTGATAATATTTGATAGTGGTAACTGCATTGTTGTTATTGTTGGAGTTTGCTGTAGTTGCAGCCTTTGCAACACTTGCAGCTGACTGGCTGGATCCTTTGGATTGTGTTGGAACTGACTGACTTGTCGACTCAACTGCTTTTGTTGTTGTTGGCTTTTCACTAGTTGTTGACGTTTTCTGTTTACTTGTTGTTGATGTCGGTTTCTCACTTGTTGTTGATGTCTTTTGTTTACTAGTTGTTGATGTTGGTTTTTCACTTGTTGTTGATGTTGGTTTTTCACTTGTTGTTGATGTTGGTTTTTCACTTGTTGTTGATGTTGGTTTTTCACTTGTTGTTGATGTTGGTTTCTCACTTGTTGTTGTTGTTGGTTTTTTACTAATTGTTGTTGTAGATGTTTTAGGCTCACTTGTAGTTGTAGTTTCAGTATTAGTTGTAGTCGTTGTGGTCGGCTTGGGAGAGCTTGTAGTTGTAGTCACCTTGTTTGTTGTTGTTGTTGTCGTAGGCTTTGATGTGGTAGTGGTCGTGGGTTTAGAAGATGTAGTTGTAGTCTTAGGTGTAGTTGTAGTTGTAGTAGTTTTAGGAGTAGTGGTGGTTGTTGTCGTAGGACTCGTTGTTGTAGTAGTTGTTGTCTTAGTTGTGGTAGTAGTGGTAGTAGTAGTAGTGCTAGTAGTAGAAGTTGTGGTCGTTGTAGTGGTAGGGGTGGTGGTGGTTGTCGTAGTAGTTTCCTTTGAAGTTGTGGTCGTTGTTGTGCTGGTAGTGGTTGTAAAGTCTATATGTGAAAAGAAATGCTGTTTGTAGATATAATATAGTAGCTGCTATATATGCGACTGTAAAAGCTGAACACTAATTTGACTTTGTCTTGCAGTGTATAACTTAGTTGGTAGAAACTTTGCACATAAAGCGAAAGGTTTGTGGCTTCAAATGTCGCCTCAACATATTTTGTCGGATCTGTTGAGGTGTATCACATTTTCTTTTCTTCCATCTGTTATACGTAATTAATATTCCATATTGCTATACAACAAATGTTGCAGCGCCCAAACATTTTAAATGCACACGTATATGTCGTTTCTATAAAATTGAGTAATACAATTATCGAAGCCAGTTACTACCTAAAACCGACTTGACTAGTACTGGAAACTGACCGATGCATCGACAGAACCGAATCTGTCCCGCGTAGGCTGCGGTGCAGGAGGGTTGAGCGATACCCGGCTCCCAACCGTGACAGCTGGCATCCGACTCATGCATGACCGGACTGACGTCGAAGTTTCGAACCTGAATACCCGTAAAGGTGCAGGGACCCACTGAGGTGAGTTTGGACAGTTCGTACATGATCATTCGCAGCTCCGACTCAGGCGGCTCAACGTCAATGTTCCCAAAATCGCAGGTCATCCCCTGACGGCCGCAGACTGTATTACAGTCATCACCGGGTCCGCCCACATTCCACAGGGAGTCCTCTAGGACTATCGGACCCTCTAGAATGAATAGGCAGCACGGCAAGATTATTTAAAGTGTGACAACTTTTATGAGATTTAAGGTGGTGGTATCCTTTTGTGCAGTGCTTTTGTGGTGTTTATTTGAAACACTAACTTTCGCAATTTTGGGAGTTGCAAAGAGCTTTATACATCGTTTTAAAGCTTATTATCTGTACATTCGCATGAGCTTACAGAACTGGCAAAATTAGCAAAAAAACTAGCAGAAATTTTCTGACAAGCGGACATCTAACAGGATGAATATAGACCAAAAGTTTTTGAACATCGATTTCTCAAAACTGAAGAATCGGCCAAAAGTTCTTTTTGTGCCACGATATGAAGGACATATGGGCCGAGGGACGTTTTTTGGATTTGGCTCAGTAGGTCTTAACGGTCGAGAAAATCATGCACAGTAACACGAAATTTCGCAACTTCGCATTGAGTTTTCTTGCTACTCAATACGTTTTAGCCCAAACCAAGAAAAACGTCCATCCGCAGAAGTGCGAATTTTGATTCTGCCGAAAATCTCCGGAATCCGTCGAGTAGTTTTTGAGAAATCCATGTTCGAAACAAAATAATCGCAGTTTTGCCAAAATGGTTTTTCGGCCACCAAATCTCTAGCTGAAAGCAATAAAGTCCGGTTAATAGGCATTCATAAAATGTGCATTTGGACGATGTATCGATTGAGTATAACTAAGCCAATTTTGTCCTTAACATGTGGCAGTAATTTTGAAAAAACTGATTTCCTCGAAAACTGGCCATTTTTTGACTCTAAAAACAGTTTTTTGATTATACTGACTTAACCAGTAACCACTGGAGATAGCTCAAAGGTTGTAAGAGCAAAAATGTTCGTTTTCTAGTCTTCTTTCCAGCCATACCAACCAATCCCGTGTCTTGTCTACCTACTGGGAGCTTAAAGCCAAAAACCAAAACTTTCTTATCTTTTGGCCTAAGAATACGGGACTGGTCCTAAAACTTTAAAGAGCACGGAAATAGGTAATTACGTAAGTTTTAGCCCTTTGCGTAAAGGATTAAAGCCGTAGGAGTCAAAAATACCCGAAAGGAAACCAGCACCTTAAGACAGAAGTGACAAGTCAATAAGCTCTCACTACAGTATATATTATTGGCTTGCGCTGCTTGACCGAAGCTTGAAATCTACCATTAAATTTGGCTCACTATGTAGTACAATGCTTTGGACTGTCTTTTGTAGGACTGACGATCGAACAGAAGTGAGAAGTATAGTTTATAAAAGATGTTGCGTCCACAAACACTGTAATGAGACAGTCATGACTCAGGTTATTTTTAGATTGTAAGTAGGAATATATACACTTATCTATTATGTACTCTTGACTACGATTAAGTGAAACTGAAGCTCAGTAAAAATACCAATGCATCGACAAAATCGTCGACTGCTGGGGTCCGAGGCATCACAGCTCGGATTAGCGCCAGCCTCCCAGCCTTGGCAAACGGAATTTTTCATCAGCGGGTCCAAATTTGAGCTCCGTTTGGCTGTCCCGGTGAAATCGCAGGTCCCAACCGATTTTCCGGACAGGGTGCTCATGATCTGCTGCATTTGCGTGGAGTCCGTTTCAACATCCAAATCCGTGAAGTCGCAGCTTCGCTGAGCCAGTCCGCAGGCTACACTGCAGCTCTGACTGGGATCCGAAATAGTCCATCGGTTGCCGCCGTAGTCAAGGATGGGATCTAAATATGCAAATTAGGTTAACTAAATGTTAATTGTTAAAATTAAATGCTAATTAGATTAATTAATCAAATGTAAAATTATGCATAAAGCGCTAAAAGCGTTTCAAACTTGCAAAGGAAATTTTTTCTGGAAGTGAATCCAGGGATGCTCTACCAAAAAGCAACCAGTTGCACCAGAAAGGAATGGGAATAGGAATCTACTGGTAAGGGAAAGTTGCAAACGTCAGTGCACAGCAAACTTACTTGTATGCGCTAACTGTAGACAAGCATAATAAGTTATAATATATAATAAACCATGTCGTTGTATAAGCATGATCATAACAAGCATCCATTAGTTTCAAAATTTACATTGGAAAATGAGAAAATAAGGCACATTTATGTGACCATTCGGTTATAGATGATCTGAAAAGCCTAAACTTGAAAACATTAAGTGTGCCAATTTATTTGTAGTCCACTACGTGAAAATCAGCACTTTTTTAGGAGAATTTACAAAATATGCTTTAAATTTACCTTTTAATTTTAAAACAATCTTGTAAGAATTATCACTAAAACGCCTGTAGGTATAATTTTGAAGCTGTTTTACCTACTCTATACCATGAATACAACAGATGGGTTCGGCTGAACACGAACTCTGCAAATTAACTCATTAATTATCAGAAGTTATTATCCGAAGTAAAATTAGTGACAGGTGCTGCATGTTAGAAACCCTATACAAAAGTACTACATTTAATTAGCTGATATCAGTCTGCACTACAAAAGAGAAGAATCCAACCTCAGATATAGCCTTTAGATATTTGGAGGGGGGGGGGGCTGAACAATGCTTATCTAAATTCCCCATCTGAAAATTGTCAACTACAGCTCGATCGGTACCAAGGCGCACTTGATTCCAGGTGGTTGCTATGTAGCAAAGGCTGCCAGGCATTCCAGCCTCAGAGCTGAAGGTTTCTATACCACTTTTTCCCTCAGCTATGAATAAGTAACAGGTTATGCTTGAAAAATGGTTGGGGACTCCAGAATCCAGTCTCATATGATGATACAAAAGAAGAGTTGCATGTAATTTCACCACCATTAAACATAGACTGGAATAGAAAACGGGTAGGTAGTGTTTAAATCGATAAGTGAATCAATCCCATATTACAAAGAGTGTAATATCAAGACTAGGATGTTAAGCTTAACATGTAAGCGTATACTGACCTAACGAAAAGCTGAATCGAAAAACGGAA